>SJYC01029522.1:0-39670 GCA_006408675.1 Madoqua kirkii | reverse complement strand
AGGGACGCAAGAGTGAGAGCAAAGGAAGAAAAAAAAAATTAGACTTAATTTTATAACCCAGATTCTGGGTTCCCAGATTTCCTGGGAATTATTAATGGGCTTCACTGGTGATGGCTGGGCTGCTGAGGAGAGGAATGAGACGAGGTGGACGGAGGAGTCCCCCGCGAGGGGAGCCACAGGGCAAAGGGTGGCCCCCAGGAGTGGGGTGGGGGGACCGGGTGGGAGGCTGGTGGGGAGGGAGGTGGTGAGCCGTGTGAGGAGAAGAGACCGACTGAGCGGCCGCTGTGAGAGACCCCCTCACACCGCACGGGCATCTGGACGGCTGGTGTTGGCAGGAGGAACTCCTTCAGGAATGAGGGGCTGCCTGGGGGTCATTCAGATGGACGCAGTAGAGGACAGGGAACTCAACATCTTGCAAGAACCTAGAATGGAAAAAGAATCTGAAAAAAGAACAAATGTGTGTTCATGTGTAACTGAAGCACTCGTGTACCCCGGAAGGTAACAGCGCTGTGAGTCAGCTAGACTTCCGCTGGGAAAAAGTTACCCAGGAGAGGACAGGAGCAGAGTTATAGTGACAGGGGCCGACATCAGCCCCTGTGGATGACCTGACCACCCCGCCCTCCGCGCTGTGGATCCCACAATGTGCGAGTTAGAGAGGCTGACGCTTTTCCCACAGGGGGTGCCCAGGGTCTCAGCGCAGGGCTGCCAAGAGCAGTCACAGGGGCCAGACTCTGACGAAAGCCCTGGGATGAGAGGAGCTGGGAAGCCCCCTGTCCTGACTCCGCTGGGACTGGCTGGAGCCCCAGGAGGATGCTGGGGGACCTCAAGTGGGCCTTTCACCCCAGCATCCAGCAGTGGAGAACGGGGGTGAGGGTGGGGTCACAGGGAGGCCTCTCAGAGGAAATGCTGGGGTCCTGCTCGCAGAAGGGCCCCCTCTGCCTCGATAACCACCACCTCCACCTACTTGCACTTCCTGGAGCAGGTGGAGCATCCCCCGTGGGGGCAAGACGTCAGGGTCCTCCTTTGGCCTCTTCACGTGTTAACCCCTGGGGGTTTATAGGCCAGCTGTGGGATTAGCTGGCCTTCTCAAGCTGGGTCTTCGGGTATCAGGAGAGGCCCGAGGAACCTCCTGCAGGCCCAGAGGAGCAAACTGGTGGCCTTCTCCAGTCCGTTTGCACCCTCTTCCGTCTGGAACCAAGTAGGTGGCCAGTTACAAATGCCTTTTTAATGTTGCTCTTGACACCTCTGTAAAGTATCAGGCTACTGCTTTGGTTAATTTTATCCTGAAGCTGTTTTCTGTTTTATTTCCTATTTGCCTGAAGGGATGGTGCCCTTGCCAAGCAGACAGTAGCTGATCAGGTGAGCGATTGTAAAAATGTATTATAACTTCAGAAAATTTCTGATCCAGCTGCCTCCTATCATCAGGTAAAGATCTGTTCATGGAGTAATTAAAATCCTGTGATGACTGAAAAACATTTCCTCCTCTTCTTTTTCTATCACTGGTTGGTCCTGACTAGGGAGCCCTACTAGGTGTACCTTGTGATAAAGTCAGGGTCTTCTTCAGAACCTGCATCAAACTTCATTTTCTCTGGAACAGATGGGGATCCTTCCACTTCTTCCAAACTGGGTTGAGCCAACTCTGATTTCTGTGTTCAATTTTCTTGATACTCCAGTGAATTATCAAGATAAAGCTTTGTATCAAGATAGAGAAGCAGGTTTTTCCAGATCCATGTTTCTCCCAGGGAAGTTCATTTCAGGTGCTCAGTCATGTCCGACTCTGCAATGCCATGGACTATAGCATGGAAGGCCTCCCTGTCATCACCAACTCTCAGAGTTTACTCAGACTCATGTCCATTGAGTCAGTCATGCCATCCAGCCATCTCATCCTGTGTCCTCCCTTTCTCCTCCTACCTTCAATCTTTGCCAGCATCAGGGTCTTTTCAGATGAGTCAGTTCTTCGCATCAGGTGGCCAAAGTATTGGAATTTCAACTTCAGCATCAGCCCTTCCAATGAATATTCAGGACTGATTTCCTTTAGGATGGACTAGCTGGATCTCCTTGCTGTCCAAGGGACTCTCAAGAGTCTTCTCCAAAACTACAGTTCAAAAGCATCCATTCTTTGTTGCTTAGCTTTCTTTATTGTCCAACTCTCGCATCTTTACATGACTACTGAAAAAACCATAGCCTTGACTAGACGCACCTTTGTTGGCAAAGTAATGTTTCTACTTTTTAACATGCTGCCTAGGTTGCTCATAACTTTTCTTCCAAGGAGCAAGCATCTTTTAATTTCATGGCTGCAATCACCATCTGCAGTGATTTTGGAGCCCCCCAAAATAAAGTCTGCCACTGTTTCTCCATCTATTTCCCATGAAGTGATGGGACCAGATGCCTTGATCTTAGTTTTCTGAATGTTGAGTTTTAAGCCAACTTTTTCCTTCTCCTATTTCACTTTCATCAAGAGGCTCTTTAGTTCTTTGCTTTCTGCCATAAGGGTGATGTCATCTGTATATCTGAGGTTATTGATATTTCTCCAGGCAATCTTGATTCCAGCTTGTGCTGCATCCAGCCCAGTGTTTCTCATGATGTACTCTGCATATAAGATAAATAAGCAGGGTGACTGCCTGGGAAACACAACCCTAAATCCTCACTGCCTGTAGTTGGTCAGCTTACCATCCAAACAGCTATTTTCCTAAGGAAACGCGGAGTCTGCATGACCTTTTCTGCAGTTTATGCCTGCTCTGTTGACAGGTGTATGTATGTAGAGGAAGGTGAGAGAGAATCAGAAGAGAGAAGAGTGTAGCACTCCGGTTCAGCTCCTCCAGTGAAAGTGTTATTCTCTGAGTCGTGTCTGACTCTCTGCAGCCCCGTGGACTGTAGCCCGCTAGGCTCCTCTGTCCATGGAATTCTCTGGGCAAAGTACTGGAGTGGGTGGCCATTCCCTTTGCCAGAGGATCTTTCTGAGTCAGAGTTCAAACTCAGATGTCCTACATTACAGGCAGATTTTTCTTTTTATCATCTGGGCCACCTCAGCTCCTCCAAGTTGATGTTAGAAGCGTACAATTTATCAAAGTTTACTGGGGTTTTAGATTCAAAGCCACTTGAATTGATGGTTCAATTCAAAGCCAACTCCTGTCAATGGACTATGACGCCAGAGTTCCCATGTTCTCAGATAGCATCTTCTGGCCACCTTTAGGCAGCCTGCCTTTCACTGTGAAAAATGACGTCTAAAACCCCACTGTCAGCTAACAGGTGAGTAACTTGCCTTGGTGGCGCCTCAGGTTTCCCTGGAATTTTCTGTTTGTCATGTGGAGGCTGTGTGTCGATCCTTCCTAATTCCTCTTGCCTGTTCTCAAGGGTTCCTGCCCCGCCGCTGGCAATGGAACCCATGTTTGTACTCAGCTACTCCCAAGCGACATTAAGCCCTCTGCTGTCCTTATGGTCACTGCTCCTTTCCCGGCTGCTGTCTTTGACGTCTGCTCAGAACGCAGCACCTCCTGGCTTCTTCATCTGCTGCAGAGGGAGACTCTACCTTTTCCCCTCCCCCCCTTTAACCCAAGCCGTGAAGCTGTTGCTAACAGTCACTTGTTCGTCTGTGCTCTCTGGGGTCCAGGAAGAGCCTTGTGGGTGCCTGCTAAATGCTCCATTTGAGAAAGACCAAGCCAAACCCCACGGCTTTACCCAGTTTTTCAAGTCCTGCTGCAGAACAGCTTCCACAGGAGCAGAACCTCCTGTTAGCGGCTACAGTCCACCCCCTTTCATGCCCCAGATTTTCCTGTAGATTGTGGGAGGAGGGCTGCTGACCTCGTCTTAGTTTTCCCCTGGCTTCTGTTCCCCCTCTTCCAGGTATTTGTTGAAATAAGAGACTTCTGCCTTGTGTTAAAGTGAAACTTGGGGGAAAGTCGACCCTGCTCTGAGGGCTCCTCGTGTTGCCCCAAAGCCTAGCAGGTGCTTCTGCTGGTTGTGTGTCCGTGGCTGTCGTGTCCAGCTCTTTGCGACTCCGTGGACTGTAGCCCGCCAGGCTCCTCTGTCCATGGAATTCTCCAGACAAGCGTACTGGAGTGGGTTGCCAGTTCCTTCTCCAGGGGTCTTCACGATGCAGGGGTCAAACCTGAGTCTCCCAAGTTGCAGGCAGATCCTTTACTGCCTGAGGCACCAGGGAAGCCTCGCTTGTGTTGGTCGGTTAGCTTGACGGCACTGACCCCTCTCCTTCCTTGGCACGTCCTCTTCCCTTGGCTCCTGTGACACCCTCCTCCTAGTTCCCAGCTGCTGTTCCCTGTCTTCTCTCCTGGCTAAGTGTTGAGCACCGGGCCCTTTTCTGTATATACACTTTTCCCCCAAATGATCTTATCCAAAACGATGGTTTTAAATATTAATTTTTACGAAAGTAATGTCCAGAATTTTACCTCCCCTTTTCTTTTTTTTAGTGAGCACCAGACTAGGACATGAAAAGTTTGCTGGGCCTCTCCCTGTGGGCGTCTCATTGAAATCTCACACGTAACGTGTCCGAGGGAGAGTTCCTGCTTTGCGCTTTGGTCTCTTTTTTCCTCTTCCCTGCCTTTGCATCTCAGGAAATGGTGCGAACCTCCAACCAGGGCGAGCGGCCATCTCTGATCTCCCTCTTTCTTTTCCATATGACAGTCAAACCTCAGAGCAATCTCAGAACCAGTCTTAAACCCATCTGCTTCCCTCCCTCTCCACTCCGCGAAGCCTGTCCAGCTGCTCTCTGAAGTGGCTGTCTGTCTGTTTTCTGTCCTCTTCTCTCCCGCTGTGCTGTAGTCAGAACAGTCAGAGACACCTTTTAGAAATGGGAACCATGTAAAATCTCCATTGATCAACATTCTCCAGTGGGATCCCAATGCACAAGAATGAGTATCCAAACCCTCTACCTTCCTACTTATAAAATTCTATAAAATCTGGACCCCCCCCCCCTAATTCATTGACAGGCTGTGGCTCTCCACCCTATCTCGGTTTTACTTGGGAAGTGAAACAACAGGACTTGGTAATGAATTAGATACAGCACATGAGGAAACAGCACCACAATGACCTGTGTTTCTGCCTTGCTCAGTTCCATAGGGTACTAGGGAGCTTGATGCTGTACGAAACAAGCCCCCCAAAGGCTCAAATACAGTAGGATTTTATCTCTGGCTCATAGCAAAGTGGGTTCCTGACCCAGGCAGATTTTCCCCAATGAGAGATTCAGGGACTCAGGCCCCCTTTCATCCCAGCCTGCTCCCCAGGAACGCGTATGTCTGTACTCACACTGTACAAAGAGAAAGTGTGGAGAAGACACACTTATACATGTGTACGTTTGGGTGTAGGAGGACACCTGGAGCTTCTGATGTTCCATTGACCAGGGTCTGCTGTGAGGCCGCCTTTGGATGCAAAGCAAGGCTGGAAAGTGTCATCCCTGGTGGGAAGCTGCTTTGTAGAACTCTATTCTGTGGAAGGAGAACACAAATTCAAGTGGATTTGTCGTCAGCTTGCTCACAAGTAGCCATGTCTAATGGAACATGGGCCACCGTAGAAAGCCAGGTCTGTGAGGGTGCTCTGTGAGTCCATGACATCAAGCAAAGTGCACGGAAAAGAACATACCTCAGGGTGGCTGATCCATGCGGTGCCAAAACCTCCCAGTCAGTCTGGATTGATAAAAGTCAGTTAGTTAACTGGTGCTTTGAGACTTGGAAGCCAGAAGCACAAGTCAAAGAAAATGATTCATTTCCCAGGAGCTCTTTTACTTCTTACCTATGTCGACATCATATACACTCAGCCACGGAAGCCCAGATACAAATCCTGATGTGTGTCTTGAGGCTCTCTCAGAAAGAAGTCAGGGCGCAATCAGAGGGAGAGACTTGTGACGACAGGAGGTGGGCTTCCCTGAACAGAGATCTGCAAAGACCGGGAGCTTATGAGACGGAAGCTATAACCTGCACATGCAGCCAGTGCTGCTATTGAAAAAAAGACTTGTCTTTGTTTTATTCAATCTGAAAAGAAATATTGATCACTGTATCCTACATCTCACACAAATGATGTAAGAAGAAAAGTGATCGAATGTTAGTAACAGACTGAGACTGTTGGTAAAGCACTGTGGCAACAGGAGGTATGCGAATCCCCGATACTCAGACTTCAGCAGCGAATATCGGATCAGCTGACACCTTTGCACAGTTTCATGTGACAGGACTGTGCTTGGTCGTGGGAACGAAGGAAACGAGAAGAACATGTCCACTTGGGAATCACACCACATGACTGAGGAGTGGCAAGGGCAGTTGGCCATCCAGATGCCCTCTGATGATTTCTCAGGCTGAGTAGAAGGCCTGAGCAGGCCCCAGAGCCAGAAAGGGAGGCCCACCAGAGCTGGTTTCCAGATGGAGTCTTAAAGGAACAGTACAGACAGTCAGGAGGCCGTTCCAAGTGCAGGAAAGAGGAGCTGAAATCAAGAGCCAGCTGCAGACCAGTGTGGGAGTGCTGGGCCACTCTGTGCTGGGGGAGGGTGGACAGCAGGGTGAGGCGAGGGCAGGGTGCAGCAGGTGGAGGTGGGCCGTGCAGCCCACAGCTTTGCTGAGGACCTTGGGCTTCACTCTGTGTGCCCGGGAGCCACTGGTGTCTGAAGACAGGAGAGTGACATCATTAGTTATATCTCAGATGACTTGCTTTGCAAAGTGAATTTGAAGAGATTTCTAGTGTGGAGTCAGGAATAACAGGAAATAAAGCCTGTCCTTTGCTGCGTGGCGTGGTGGTCCATTTGTCTGTGCAAGCATCTGTTCATCCAGCTAGTGGGGGCAGCAGCGTCATGCTGGGTACCCGGCTGGGTGCTGGAGATGTGGCAGAAAAGAAAATAGGGCCCCATCCCAGTAGAGAAGGTGCTTCCTTCTGAATGTTTTCCTTGTGAATCACCAAAACCTGCCCATTGAGAGTTAGGCTGACAGTTCAGTACATGTGCAGGCGTGGGCCACACTGGGCCTTAACTGTTGAGATCTCACACACCCTGGGCTTCCCACTCTGTCCTCAATCATGCCCAGTGACAGTGACCCAAGACAAGGTCTCGCTGCCAAGCGAGAGTGGCCCCAGGCCGGGTTTCAGTCATTAGCTTGTTCAGAACTTCAGTCAGATCCCATTGCCAGTACTCTGGTTAGTCCGGGTGATATCAAATACTTAATCCATGTAATAGTCATTGTGCTATGTATGAGGAATGCTGAAGACAGGTGAAACACCGCAGTTATACTTTGCAGGTCAGTGATCGAGTCTAGCCTTGAGAATGGAGTTTGGAAGAGGATTCAGCTTTGTCCCTGGCTTGTCCTGTCCTCTTTCTCTGTTACTGATCAGTGCTCACTGGGCTTGGAAGGTCTTCAGCTTCCACCTCTCGTCCTTCCTGATAGGTGTGTGTGCGCGTTCAGGAGACAGAAGTGACACCATGCACACTCATTTGCTGTCTTTACTCTTGAGGATTAACAGGAAAGATCCCCGTATGTCTCTGAAAACCTCCCCCTGGTTCCCTCAGCCTGAGGCTGGGGTGGCGAAGCCCCAGCATCGACCGGAGGGGTCGGCGTCCGCGGGGCCTCCAGGAGTCCTGCTCCTTCCCACAGCATCACAGCCCCCTCACTCTAGCCAGCATGACTTATCAGACTGTTCTGGCCAGTCAGCCCTCCCACACTAATCACCCAAAGGGCCAATGAAAAATTAGTGTACCAGGAGATTCAGAAAGAAACAGGAAAAAACCAGGTTGCTGAGCAACCCGACTCTGTCAGCAGAGGGAGATGCTATTTTTACACCAAGAAGGTGGCTGCAGTTGATTCTGTCACAGAATCCTAAACTCAACCAGTGGCATGACCTCCCGAAGACCTCGGAGTGAGCCGCACAGCGGGCAGATGTGCACTGGCGCCCTCCTGTAGGCCCCGATAAGGCGGCGCGTCTTCAGAAAGGACTCAGCGTTGATTATGTCCCTCAGCGCGCCCTGTGCGTTTTCTGCATGCTGTTGTTCAGATGCTCTCTTGTGGCTGACGCTTTGTGACCCCCATGGATTGCAGCACGCCAGGCTCCCCTGTCTGTCCCTCACTGTCTCCTCATGTCCATCGAGTTGGTGATGCTATCCACCCATCTCTGTCGTCCCCTTCTCCTCCTGCCCTCAATCTTTCCCAGCATCAGGGTTCTTTCTAATGATTCGCCCTTTGCATCAGGTGGCCAAAATATTGGAGCTTCAGCATCCAATGAATATTCTGGATTGATTTCCTTTAGAATGGACTAGTTTGATCTCTTTGCAGTACAAAGGACTCTCAAGAGCCTTCTCCAACACCACAGTTCAAAAACATCAATTCTTTAATGCTCAGCTTTCCTTATGGTCCAACTCTCACATCCATATGTGACTACTGGAAAAGCCATAGCTTTGACTAGATGGACATTTGTCAGCAAAGTAATGTCTCTACTTTTTAATACAGTGTCCAAGTTTGTGATAGCTTTTCTTCCAAGGAGCAAGCATCTTTTAATTTCGTGGCTACAGTCATCATTTGCAGTGATTTTGGAACCCAACCAAGATAATAAAGTCTGTCACTGTTTCCATTGTTTCCCTATGTATCTGCCATGAAGTGATAGGACTGGATGCCATGATCTTAGTTTTCTGAATGTTGAGTTTTAAGCCAGCTTTTTCATTCTCCTCTTTCACTCTCATCAAGAGGCTCTTTGGTTCCTCTATGCTTTCTGTCATGAGGGTGGTGTCATCTGTGTATCTGAGATTATTGATATTTCTTCCTGCAAATCTTGATTCCAGCTTGTGCTTCATTCACATGATGTACTCTGCATAGAAGTTAAATAAGCAGGGTGACAGCATACAGCCTTGATGTACTCCTTTCCCAATTTGGAACCAGTCTGTTGTTCCATGTCCGGTTCTAACTGTTGCTGCTTGACCTGCATACAGGTTTCACAGGAGGTGGGTCAGGTGATCTGGTATTCCCATCTCTTGAAGAAGTGTGCACAGTTTGTTGTGACCCACACCATCAAAGGCTTTAGCATGGTCAGTAAAGCAGAAGTAGATATTTTTCTGGGATTCCCTTGCTTTTTCTGTGATCCAGTGAATGTTGGCAATGAATCTCTGGTTCCTCTGCCTTTTCTAAATGCAACTTGTATATCTGGAAGTTCTCCATTCATGTACTGTTAAAGCCTGGCATGGAGGATTTTGAGCAGTACTTTGCTAGCATGTGAAATGATTTTAATTGTGCGGTACTTTGGACATTCTTTGGCATTTTCTGCATAGCACATGTCAAAATTTGTAACTGAAGAGTTATTTTCCTGTGTTTATAAATCTTTCTCTAGGCACTGGACTGGAAGCGGGCGGAGGGCAGGCATGGGGCGTGTTTCTCTGACTGCTGTCCATCCCCAGCACACATTACACATTACACACATTATATCTGCTGGTTCACAGCAGGTCTCAGTCTTTGTAGAAGGAGGTAATAAACAGGTGAGAGTTAGACTGGTATTAGTTTATTGCGTCTGATCATCATTATATGTCATTTCTAGTCAAAATGTGAGAGAGGATCATGACCTCAGAGGTTTTTCTTCAAGTTGCTATCGAAAGTATTTTTCAGCCGTTGTTTAGTTGCTATGGTGTGTCTGACTCCTGGTGACCTCAGGGACTGTAGCCTGCCAGGCTCCTCTGTCCATGGAATTTCCCCGGCAGGAATACTGGAGTGCGTTGCCATTCCCTTCTTCAGGGGATCTTCCCGACCCAGGGGCTGAACCCACAATTCCTGCATTGCAGGCAGGTTCTTTACCTCTGAACCACCTAAATCCCGGTAGCTGAGAGCCAGCTCCCAAGTTAGCCAGCACGCTTGCACTCAAGGCACAGATTGGTCTGGGACTGGAGCGGGTGACCTGGGAGCCGTGTGTGAGGATGCTGCTGGCAGCCTGCGCAGAGCAATGCCAGGCTGGCACTGCCCACCGCTGGGGGGGGCAGTGGCAGTAGGGTCTCAGGTAGCTCTGGTCAGATGACTCGGAGAGGCGACCTCAGAAGGGAGGGCGCGCTGGGTGTGGTCCTCCCAGCCGACCAGGCTCCCCTCCTGGCCTCCTCCTCCACCTGCTCCTCAGCTTTCCCGACCCCGGGGCCAGGTGGCCCTGTCCTCGTGGCTGTCTCTCTCCTCTTGTCTGCACGGACCTGTCTCTCTGGATGTTTCACCCAGGCTTAAGTGTTTAGATCCTGTCGATACCCAGATGTCTCCCAAAAGTGTGTTATCTTCCAGAACTCTCCTCGAAGCTTCAGCTTATAAATCCAGCTGCCAGAAGCCCTGCCCAAACAGCAACTGCCTTTGCCTCAAGCTTCCAAACCTGAGGCTCCGTCCTTTTTCCAGGCAGTTTGTTTGACTCTTGGACGCTCTGAGTAGTGAGAGACTCCTTTTGCTTCTGGAACCACAAGAAAATGCCCATGTTGTTGTCTGTGCCTCCTACGTCACTTCAGTTGTATCCAGCTCTTCACAACCGCATGGACTGTAGCACGCCAGTTTCCTCGTCCAGGGGATTCTCCAGGCAAGATTACTGGAGTGAAGTGAAGTCCCTCAGGCGTGTCCGACTCTTTGCCACCCCATGGACTGTAGCCTGCGGGCTCCTCCGTTCGTGGAATTCTCCAGTTAAGAATACTGGAGTGGGTTGCCATTTCCTTCTCCAGAGAATCCTGAAGGGGTTGTCATTTCCTCCTCCAGAGTATCTTCCTGACCCAGGGATCGAACTTGTGTCTCTTGCGTCTTCTGCGTTGGCAGGAGGGTTCTTTACCACCAGCGCCACTTGAGAAGCCCCGCGCTGCCCTCAGTTGATGGTTAAACATCTCAAGGTAGCTGTTACAAGTCTCCTCTGTGTCTTCTCTAAACACATTCCCATGTGTTTCTGGGCTTCTAATAGATATCTGCTGCATGTGTGTTACGTGTAAGTCATGGAGCTGGGGCCTTTGGTTACTGAAACAACAGTCACAGAGGCCGTCCTCTGCATCTCACGGCTCAGTGGGGACGGCAGGGTTGGTCCTGTGTCGGCTGGGACATGGCGCAGGCCCTGCAGCAGAGACCCCCGGTGTGAGACGAGGTGCAGCTGCGGGAGTCTGGCCAGCGGCCTCCGTGTGGTTCCTGGGAGAAGTGCGTGTGCGCAGTGTGGAGGGTCAGCAGGGCTCAGCCGCGTGGGGTGGGGCAGCTGAGAGACCTTGTGGGCGGCAGCAGGCAGGGATGCCGGAACATGTGCAGGCCCCGGGGGAGCTTGCTTTCGTGCAGTGGGGCCCCTGTGAGGGCGCCTCAGTTCCCCGGGCTGCTATAATAAAGTGCCAAAGCTGGGTGACCTGAACAACAGAAATTCACCATCTCACAGCCTGGAGGCCAGAGGCCTAAAGGGGAGGCTGGGCAGAGCCCTGCCCCTCCCTCTTGCCGTGGTCTGGCGCTCCAGGCTCGCGGCAGCCTCGTGGGCCCTGCCTCCGTCTTCACGGCTACCTCCCTTCTGCGTCTCTGCGTTTCCATCTTCTTCTGCTCTAGGGACACCCTCCATGTCAGACTGGGCCGGCCTCGGTGGAGGGTGACCTCATTTTAACATGCTCACCTCTGCAGAGACTGCATTTCCAGATGAAGCACGTTCATCCACAGGAACTGGGGGGTAGGACTCCACCATGCGCTCTGGGGGGCCACAGTTCAACGCACAACAAGTGGAGAGTGGCAATTCGGTGGGAGGGTGCTCTTGAGGGGAACCTCCACTCCTCTGAAATCCAAGCTGCGAAATTCAGCCTATTTCTTAGGCCAGTGGCTCGAAGTCCTGGCTGCTTATCAGAAACTCCTGGAGATCTTTTAAACACGGAGATGGCACGGTCCTACACAAACCTGTGACTGACCCCTCTGAGAGCCCCCCTGGCGTTTCTGATGCTCAGCCAGGCCTAGAGCCACTCACCTGGCCGACGCAGCCTGCTGAAGGGCTTCTCCATCGTGCGACGTTGGATCTAGGGCACCTCAGGGTCTGGAGGAGCCACAGAAAGAGTTTTCTCGTGTTTCCATGCGAAAGTGCAGCCCTCTAGCTTGCCCGCCATCCTCCATGTTGCACGGCAGCCCGAGCCCGGGGGGGCCGTTACCTGCTTCCTCCTGCTGATGCTCCCCTGTGGGTGTGACCCGGGGGCTCCCTTTCACAGCGGCCAGGCTGCTCTTGGCTCCAGTCGAGTCTGAGGTCGATTGAGACTCTTCCCACATCTTTTCCACACGAAAGGCTGTAAATCCAGGTTTTCCCCATCCGGTATTTGTGCAATTGATTTTTGGCTCCTAAACGCAGGCCTTGACACATATCTCTGTTTAATTTCAACGTGTGGCTTTAGTCAAGTGTTCTAGCCTGTCGGGGCCTCTGTAGTTCGTATCTGTCGTTCGTCTTGTTGGCTACACCTCGTAAGTCTGTCATCTGCAGATGGGATAAGCGTGTCTTTCTGGCTTCACCCACATTGCTGTAAAACAGGTTGACTGTGTCCCAGAGAGAGAGACAAGATATTCCTCAAGAGACAGACCTCCAGTGGCAAACGCTGTCAGTGCGCGGTTCGTAAATCAGCTGCTGCACCCAGCCAGTTCCTAGTCCAGCCGTATTTCATTCTCAGAGAACTCTTGGAAACTTCTGTATTGAGGAGGTGCTGCAGACTCACAATTAGTCCCTGAAGGACAAGTCAAGAAGACCAGAGCGTGGCCGCAAGTCTGCCTGGGGGCCGGGCAGACACCAGCTGGGCTGCACCAGGGAAACTCAGGCCACACACCAAGGGCTTGTATTGTCAACTTTGAACCAAGACCAGTCAGTGAGTCAGCAAAGCGCCGGATGTCTCTGTGCTGAGCAACAGATTCAGGGTCCACATAAGCCCAATTTTTTAAGCTAGAAGCTCAAGCATGGTATCAAGGTTGTGACAATTCCAAACTCTGTTTACGCTAAAAAACATACCAGGAAGGCTGCGCTGCGCTTAGAGACCCTTTACTGAAGTCCCGCTGTGTGCTTGCCATGGCCTTGCGTGCTCTGCAGTATATTCACCTGTTTCCTCCTGGGGCAGCAGAAGGACACGAAGGCAGGTGGGACGGGGCATTTGGAGGGTAGGATGGAGATCCAGCCGCCCAGCTGTGTGGCTCCTGGGAAGGACATGTCTGCTTCCGACATTAGCACTGCAGTTGATTGCTGTGTGACCTCTAAGTTTATTAACTTCTCTGAGCCTCATCCTGGCCATCAGTCAAGTGTTGACCCGAACAGAAGCCACACTAATGAGATTGTGAAGATGAGATGAGATGTGTGGAAAGAGTGACTTAAGAGCGGGCCCAGCACATAGTCTCTTCTATGAGGGTTTGACAAATAGAGGTGATAGGAAGTGATGCTTGCTAGTCAAGGCTATGGTTTTCCCAGTGGGTGTGTATGCTTCACAATTAGTCCCTGAAGGACAAGTCAAGAAGACCAGAGCGTGGCCGCAAGTCTGCCTGGGGGCCGGGCAGACACCAGCTGGGCTGCACCAGGGAAACTCAGGCCACACACCAAGGGCTTGTATTGTCAACTTTGAACCAAGACCAGTCAGTGAGTCAGCAAAGCGCCGGATGTCTCTGTGCTGAGCAACAGATTCAGGGTCCACATAAGCCCAATTTTTTAAGCTAGAAGCTCAAGCATGGTATCAAGGTTGTGACAATTCCAAACTCTGTTTACGCTAAAAAACATACCAGGAAGGCTGCGCTGCGCTTAGAGACCCTTTACTGAAGTCCCGCTGTGTGCTTGCCATGGCCTTGCGTGCTCTGCAGTATATTCACCTGTTTCCTCCTGGGGCAGCAGAAGGACACGAAGGCAGGTGGGACGGGGCATTTGGAGGGTAGGATGGAGATCCAGCCGCCCAGCTGTGTGGCTCCTGGGAAGGACTTGTCTGCTTCCGACATTAGCACTGCAGTTGATTGCTGTGTGACCTCTAAGTTTATTAACTTCTCTGAGCCTCATCCTGGCCATCAGTCAAGTGTTGACCCGAACAGAAGCCACACTAATGAGATTGTGAAGATGAGATGAGATGTGTGGAAAGAGTGACTTAAGAGCGGGCCCAGCACATAGTCTCTTCTATGAGGGTTTGACAAATAGAGGTGATAGGAAGTGATGCTTGCTAGTCAAGGCTATGGTTTTCCCAGTGGGTGTGTATGCATGTGAGAGTTGGACCATAAAGAAAGCTGAGCACCAAAGAATTGATGCTTTTAAACTGTGCTGTTGGAGAAGACTCTTGAGAGCCCTTTGGACAGCAAGGAGATCTAACCAGTCCATCCTAAAGGAAATCAGTCCTGAATATTCATTGGAAGGACTGATGCTGAAGCTGAAACTCCAATAATTTGGCCACTTGATGCAAAAAACAGACTCATTGGAAAAGATCCTGATGCTAGGAAAGATTGAAAGCGGGAGGAGAAGAGGATGACAGAGGATGAGGTGGTTGGATGGCATCACCAACTCAGTGGACATGAGTTTGAGTGAGCAAACTCCGGGAGCCGGTGATGGACAGGGAGGCCTGGCATGCTGCAGTCGCAAACAGTCGGACACGACTGAGCGGCTGAACGGAACTGAACTGAAGTGACTCTGAGCCAGAAAAACAGGACATTAGCACAACTGACAGGATTTTAATCATGGCTCGTAAGGACTTAAGGAAGTTGTGTGAACACTGATTCCTGGTAGTGGTCATTGTTCTGTGGCTGCGTAACATCTGGGAGGCGGAAGGACTTTATATTCTTTGTGCAGCCCTTGTGTAGGTGTGTGATTATTTCAAACTGAAGTTTAGGAAGTGTAAACATCAGCTTCTTCAACATGCATGTCTCCTGCACTCTATAAGCATCTCCTGCCTAAGGAGAGAGACAGGTACAAACTGAGACCATCAGAGAACAGTGCATGGTTGTTAGAGACGACCCAGTGGAGGCAGAGAAGAGAGCACAGCTCAGCAGCAAGAGCCCCATGCTGTGCGCCTGGAGGGTCTTCCCAGCCTCCTGGTCAGCCCTCCTTCAGACAGAGTCCTCGCCCTGCCGTGGAGACGTGTCTTCAGTTTGGACGTGATGGAGTAGTCAGGCCATTTCCTGAACTCTCTCCAGGAAGGATAAAGCTGCATCCTTACGAAAGAGTGCCCTGAGCAGCCGGAGGTGCTGGGTGCTGCAGATACTGCTGCCCGGAGGGGCGGGGGAAGCTGGAGCTGAGTACAAGCTCTAAAGGGCCGGAGTCCAGACGAGCACGAGCCTGGAGGAGGAGCTGGCACGGCCAGTTGCCAACTGTGCCAGCGTCTTCTCCCAGCCAGGGCGGCCGGAGGCCCACAGGCAGTCCGGGCTGTTTGCCGGGGCCTCGTCCCCTCCTTGGGCATGGGGAAGCTGCCGTGAGGTTTTCTGCGGGAGCCCCTGCTCCTACCCTCGCGTCGCAATCACCTCTCAGAGGTGACTGACTGCATCACTTGGACACAGATCTGAGTCACAAAGGCCCCGCGGCACCCTCCGACACCTGAGTCCCCCCCACCCGCTCCGGAAGCTCTCACACGACCTTGTCATCCACACAAGCCGGGACATCTCAAAAGAGGCAGAGGCCAGGACACAAGGACAAAAACGCGCTAAATGCCGCGCCGCCGAACACAAAGCCGCTCTCACATTGTTGCTAGAGCCCTTCCCAGCACGCTTAAGGCGAGACAGGAGATCGATGGCCTTTACGGAACTCGATGGAGGACACACTTTCAGAAGGTTAAGAGGGGCCGAAAATGCTCTCCAGGGCTATCAGCCACTCAGCTTACAACGTGTTCAAGGCTCACTACTTTAAAGAAAACGCTGGAGGGGAGGAGAGCTTGTTTCCTAGACTTTGAAAGGGCATCTGATAGTCTGGGAACCCGGGGTGGTGAGTAAGACGGAAACACCGTTTAGACCTGCCCGAGGGGTAACAGCTACAGACGTCTTCAGAAACGCACACACTGGCTCCCTGATGCTGTCTCAGTGCGGAAGTGACCCCACTCTGCAGCTGTAGATGGAGTCGTGTCTGAAGTAGCAGGGATCTGACGTCACTCCGTTGTGACTCACAGCCCATTTATCCTCTCAGCTGTCACCTGGGGAGGGGGAGGGTGTCTCACCCTTGCCTTTCTTGCGCTGCTTCTCCGTGAGCAGCAGGAAGCTGCCCTCTATGCCCAGGGACCCCGGAGAAGGTGGGAGTACACACAGCGGAAAAGAAGGAACCTGTGATTGCAGTTGTCCTCAGAGCATGAGCGAACGCGTCTGTGAGAGCGATTTTATGTTCACTGCAAAGTTGAGCTGAAGGTACAGAGTTCCCGTTGAGCCCCCCACGCAGCGCCTCCCCTACCATCTGGTATGTTCGTTACAGTCGGTGAACCTGCCTGACACGTCATCAATGGTGGTTTCAATGTTTTTGTATAAGGAGAATGAAGCAGAGTGGTTCTGGACAAAACTCTAACTCATGAAATTTGAACATAGTAGAGTCAAAAATTGGAAATTACGTGTCCTGGAAAAGACAGTTTAAAGTCTCCAACCTGGGTGGAAGGGGCCGTACCAGGTATTCTTAACTAGCTCAAGCATGGTGAAATTGAAAGGAAACTGACTCTTGGGTTAATTCCAACTTCCAAAGGTCCCTAACACCGGACTGGTCTATGGAGAGGGCTCACACCAGGACGAGAAGGAGACAACATCAGTAGACATCTTGCCCAGGATGTTGGACCTGACTCTCACGGTCATTTAGGATGCTTTCTTGACTTCTCAGGCCTTAGTGTATAAAGCAGGTGCTTTCTGCCATGGACACAATTCTATGCTAGTTTTTAGAGCTCAGTCTGGTTGTCCGATGTGTGGCTACTTACCTGTATCTAGTAAAGATACGGACTGGTCCAGAACAGATGCAGTCACATGACCTAGGATATACTAGGCTACACCTGATAGAAGTTTTTGGCTTAAATTCTTGTTTATGATTTTGCTAATGTTCTAGTTTTATAAAGCGTCTGCCTGCAATGCGGGAGACCCGGGTTCAATCCCTGGGTCAGGAAGATCCCCTGGAGAAGGAAATGGCAATCCACTCCAGTATTCTTGCCTGGAGAATCTCATGGACGGAGAAGCCTAGTAGGTTACAGTCCACGGGGTCGCAAAGAGTTGGACACGACTGAGTGACTTCACCTTCACCTTCACATATATATATATAGCCATTTCACAGACAGAAAAGAAAAACAGAGGATCTAGAACGTGACGTGAACAGCTGAGGTCACCATCCCGAGGCCACTGATCTCCTATTGGTCATCTCTCGTTCTCGCCTCCGTGTCTCTGCAGCTTTCTGGCCTGAAAGCAAGTGCCATCAGCAACCAACCGCGCCCTTCTGTCCTCTTTCGGGAGAGTCCCGTTTCCAGGGTTTGCTGCTGTCCACTGGAAAGCAGGAAGCAGCAGGCTCTGCGCTCCACTGGATTGAAAGGCCATGAGATGATTCTTTTTTTTTTTGCAAAGTATCACAGAGCCCCTCTAGTTTCTGTGAAAACAATTCCTGAAACTACATTTAGCTAAGGCCCCTGGGAGGCCATGGTCAACCCTGGCCTCTGAAGGGGTTAGCCTCCTGCGTTGTGCTGGCCACCATCTCTTGAGGTGTCCGTGGATCGCCAGCACTCGGTGGTCTCGGAGGGAGAGAGGTGAGCGGTGCTAGAGAGCGATCTTAGTTCCCTGCCCAGGAGTTGGACCTGAGTATGAAACCCAGGAACCTTCCCACTAGACCAGCAGGGGCTAGAAGCTAGAGGCAGAGGTTCCCTGCCTCCTGCTCACTTTGAAAGTAGGAATGTTTCAAGGAGGCAAAACCCGCGAACGCAGGTCCGAAGCCTGCTGCTGCAGACGCAGCACAAGCCCGGGAGGGCGCACGGGGGCGCAGTGCCTGCTGTCAAGCTGGAAGCAGGCAGAGACACACCAGAGAGACAGGGCGGGTGCCTCTAGTGAGGAGGCGTGCAGTGAAGAGATGATTCAAATGTTTACGCAGGACAGTCCTTCTGGGTCTTTGTTCACCTTTGGACAACGATCTTGCTGCTTGCTTCACTCCTCACCAGTCCTAGGGCCCGTCCCAAGAGGCCTGCACAACTTTCTGCTACGATGGGTCCCGCCGCAGAGGCCTGTGGGTGCACGCCCACACTTATTATGGGGTGAGGCCCCTCCCTTTTTGACCCCCAGGAGGCCCCTGTGCATGTGTGGACAGGGAAGTCTCGACCTCAGGAGCAGGCACCTTGTCTCTCTGCTTCAGCAGAGCCCAGCCTCTGCCACTAGCTCTGTCCTCCGAGTGTCTGGATGGGAACAAAGCTTCAGCTTGACTCCGCCTGACAAGCACCAGCTGTCCAGCCCAGGGGCACGTCCGTCTCCTGCCTCGCCGGTGCAGAGCAGGCACTCGAGAAACGCTCTTGGGGAACCACCTCTTAGGGTATCCGTGCATCCAGAGCGCCCAGCACACAGCGAGTGCACCAGAAATGTGGTGGAGGAGGCGAGGATCCAATGAGTAAAAGAAATAAGCCTTTTGGGTCCCTTGTGAGGAAAAGCTCCTGGAAATTTGCCCTAGGGCTTTCTTAGAGTTTCTCGATACCAGATACCGTTCTGATTGGAGGGCACTGGGTGGGGAAAGGACCCAAATCTCTGGAAAGATTTCCTACGCTGAGAGCGGGAGAAGCCCAGGCAAGAGCAGGTTTTATCCAGATCTCCCAGTGTGCATCTTGATGGCTTTGCAGCTCAGAAGCTACCTCGTGAACCAAGCCCCCCGCCAGACTTGGTGTTCCCCACCCCCTACCATCCAGTCCACACAGCAGAGGCAAACCAAGGCATCCAGGACGGTTTTTCCTTTCATGGAGACGAGTGGATTTCACCAAGGAATGTCCCTGCTCGGGGATGTGCTGCACTCGGCCGAGCCCTTCAGGAGACGCCAGCCTAGAGGGCGCTTTTGGACAGATAGCAGTTCACGCAAGCAGCCACGAGGACTTCCGCACGCCCCGTAATCCGTCCTTCTCGGAGGCAGGTTGCCCCGTGACGTGGGTCGTGGAGCCTGCCTTCTGTGCAGGAGAGGCAGCACCCCCGAGGTCTGAGGGCTGCTAGTCGTTCTCATGGCTGGCGGACCCCAGCCCTGCAGCGCCTCACTCCTCAGGGCTCATCTCCCGTGGGCTTTCCCGGGCATCACAGAGGCAGCCCTAACCCCGCGTCCATGGAAGGCACACAGGACGTCTGCCTTCTCCCACAGCTCAGTTGATAAGGAATCCGACTCCTGCAGTGCAGGACACCCTGGTTCGATTCCTGGGTGAGGAAGATCCCCTGGAGAAGGGCTAGGCTACCCACTCCAGGATTCTGGCCTGGAGAATTCCATGGACTGTATATCCATGGGGTTGCAAAGAGTCAGACAGGCCTGAGCAACTCTCACTTTTACACAAGACATACGCAAAGATCAGGGCTCCCAAACCGTGGTAAGCACTTGCCTGTGACGGGATGACTTTTGCTTTAGTGCTTGATGTCTGCCTGTTCATAAGTGTGGATGTTGTAATTACTCACATGTTCGCCCTGAGGTCTCTCACAGCTCCTCACCCGGAGGGTTGGCGCCTCTCCAGTACCCCACTAGCTTGTCTTTAAACAGTGCTCCTCTCCTCGTGGAACTCCAATTAAAAGCATGTTAGAGCTTCCCCTCTGTCTTCCGCAACCTCTCCCCCATACTGTGGTCCCTTTAATTACCTTATCTGTAGTGGAATTCATAGGTGGCTGTGCAGAGACCAAGGCCCTTTCGGAGAGGAGGAGACAGCTTCACGGGAAACTTGATCTTTGGAATCGGACCAGGACTCTATCAAAGTCTTGTGATAATTTCATGTAAATCCTGTAATTTCACAGCTGCATCTTTTAACCTGTATGTACCTTTATTAACACACTACATTTCAAAGACACCAAAGGCTGGTGTAATTTGTGTCACAGAATTATAATCCTCACCCAGCGTATCGCACTGTTTCTAAATAGCAGCTCTTTATAGAGGCCTTCACAGAGTTCTCCCATAGTCCTCTCCACAGGGCTGTGATTGGGAAGCTCCACGTTCTCAAGTTAAAACCTGGTTTCTTGCAGTCAGATCCCGCCACAGACGTCTGGATTCTGAAGCTGCCTTTGGCGGGGCTTGGCGGTCATATAGCATCTTGGGTTGCCCCGTCATGGACACTGGTGATCACAACAAACCACCGTTTGCACCTCCCGTGTGCTCCTTGCAGATCTCCTTTGTTTAAGCAAATAAAATAGTTCTGCAAATTTTGATTCGTAAAGACTCCTGCTCATCTCACGGTTCCTTCCCAATCGTGGGCTTTGCTGTTAGTAGTTATTCCTTCACTAGCGTTACTGGGTTTGGTGCCGTGAAAAGTGAGCCGGCGGGCGCTTTGTCCGGACCCTGCTTCTAAGAGGCGGAACTGTGGAGAGGGGAGAGGGAATTGGCACAGCCGGGGAGGAGACGCCTGATCTCAGTCCCAGGAGAGCTGCGGACTCCAGTCTTTCTCTTGCTCGTTTGGAGGGCGGCGGGTCCAAAGTCAGGGACTGCTGACTGGTGCGTGATCCGGGGCAGCTGACGAGGCACTGCAGACGCGCAGACCTCATGCTCCCCACGGCCCTGGAAGCCTGAAGTCCACAGTCAGGGCGTCCGAGGGCCACAGTCCCCCCAAGGCCTCCGGCAGGTGCTTCCTGCCGCCTCCAGTTCCTGGTGGCCCCAGGCGTCCGCTCAGCTTCCAGGCTCCCACAGCCCCTCCCTGGTGTCCGAGACTCGGGCCCAGCCTCGAAACTTGTGACTTGCCTGTGATGATCTTCTTTGGATATTCCAGGTGTTCGTTGGTGCCCCCAGTCTGGCAGGGCTTTAAATGCTTTACGGCCGTGTTCTTGTTCACCTGTGCTGAAGTGTGCATTTGCCCCCCCCCCCCATTCAGGACTGCGGTCTCAGTAGAAGCACATTTGCACATTTTCCCCTCAAGGGTTCAAGCCTCCGTGAAGTGCCTCCATCTGTGTCCTCTCGCGGGTCTCCTTTGCCTGTTCACCGGCTCGCGGAGCGTCTTCCGGGCTGTGGCTGCGTGGCCTGGTCCCTCGTCGCTTGGCGCCTACGAGTCTGGAGCCCGTCTCAGACCCTGCCGGGCCCTGCAGCCTCAGGGCAGCGCGCAGCGACAGGGGCCCCAGTGCAGGGACAGGGTCCCCCGTGCAGGGACAGGCGGGGGCGTCTCGACCTGGGACCCCACTTCTGTATGCAGCTGTGCATGTACGAGGACTTGAAAAACATTGTATCTAGCCTTTTTGGTTCGTATTGTGGCAAGAGTGTTTTCAGGCTCTCTACCCTACAGATACTAACAAATGTGATTCCATTTATCTTTACAGTTTCCTTGGCATCCTGTGCAGCCCATTATAGGCACTCGATAAATATTCAAGGAGATGAATGAACACACATAAGCTCATATAACCTAGCCATTTCTGTCATTTCTCTGTACAGACACAGTGGTGTCCCGAACCCGGGGTTTCACTTTCTAAGGTGCCAGTTACCCACAGCCAACCTTGATGCAGACACATTAAATGGAAAAGTCCCGCAGTAAGCGGTTCGTAACTTTTGACTGGTCCCTTCTGAGCCGCGAGGTGGAAACTGTTCTCTGCAATCCGCTCGGGACACGGCCATCCTTTTCCAGCGTGTCGGCCCGGTGGGCACTTAGTAGCCCGCAGCTGTCAGACAGCTGAGGCGTCTCGGGGCTGCTGCCGGAGCGACCGGGATGTACCTGCTCACGGCCCCCGAGTGCCGGAGGACTGAGGCTGGCCACGGTTCTGCCGCAGAGAAGCCGGAAAGTGCATCTCTGAGTGAAAAAAAATGAAGGTTTGTCAATAAGAAAAGAAAAGATATGCGCTGAGGTTGCTAGGGTCTACTGTTAAGAATGAATTTTCTCTCTGCAATATTTTAAAGAAGGAAAAAGAAAGCTGTACTAGCTTTGCTGTTGCATCAAAAGCTTTAAAAATTACGGCCGTAATCCATGACAGGTGCTCAGTTAAGATGGAAAAAGACACTAAATTTGTTATGCAAGATATTTTGAGAGACCACATTCACATAACTTTTCGTATAGCACACTATAATAATTGTTCTATTGTATTATTTAGTCGTTAATCTCTTACTGTACCTAACGTATAAATAAATAGGTATGTACATACAAGAAAAGGGCCGCCCACGTGGCGCTAATGGGAAAGAACCCCCCTGCCCATGAAGGAGACATGAGACGCAGGTTCGATCCCTGGGTCGGGAAGGGCCCCTGGAGGAGGGCATGGCAACCCACTCCACTATTCTTGCCTGGAGAATCCCATGGCCAGAGGAGCCTGGTCCATAGGTTCACAAAGAGCTGGACATGACTGAAGCGACTTAGCCTGTATGTACAGGGGAAAACAGAGTATATACGGGACCCTGTACTACTGTGGGTTTCAGGGGTCTCCTGGGGTCTGGGAATGTACCGCCCTGTGGACAGGGAGGGACAGCTGTGTTGATGTAGAAATAGACGCAAGATCAGAGGCCGTGGTAAATTAGTCCTTTTGTCCTCCCCCGCAGCACGCACACGCGCCTGTATATCTGCATACACCGCTCGGGCCAGGTGTGAGAGCGCAACTGAACGCGTCACGCGCCGAGCTCTGCCCTCTGCTGCGGCCTCCGGGTGGAGGGGGCGTGCTGGAACAGCCCAGGAAAACGTGTTCAACTGTGACGGGTACCAGCCACCCCGTCCTCCCCGCAGGTTCTGCCTCCATAATCGGAACTGGTCTCCAGCCCTTCCCGGGGCTTCCAGGCGATCCCAAAAGGCCACCCTTACCCCAAACCCCGCCATCACACCCAGCGCGCACGCGCGCGCACACACACACACACACACACACACACACACACACACACACACACACAGAGGCAGGCAACTGTTCATTAGTGGACCCCGATGCTTAACAGCCAGGCTCTGATCTTGACCTTTCTTTGCCGATCTTGCCCTTGTGTTCACTTACACTTCCAGTGGATTCTCAAAAAGAGATTGGCGCACAGTTTGGAATCGTAGTAAAAGGCCGGAAGATCACAATATGTACGTCCAAAACTTGCAGGCCTGAGGCTGCTGTAGCGTCTTTATTTGGTGTACACTGCCGTCTAGTGGTGAGATTCCGCATAGACGTGCTGTGTGTACCCCGTGCTGCGTAGTCCCACAGAATTGTGTAATTACACCCCACACCACAGCATATATAAACCTTGCAATTAGGATGCCACTGTCTTCCCTCCCTCTGTGTCTGTATCCTTCCCCTGTGTTCTTTGCTGTCTTCTTTCCAATTAATCCTGGAGCTCCCACCGCTGAACATGTTTGCAGTAATTTTCCTAAACAAAGCCTGGCACGTTGTCTTGTTCAATTAATCTGATCCTTTGTTTTTCTGTCGCTAAGTTGTGTCCAGCCTTTGCAACTCCTCCAGGGACGGCACCACACCAGGCTTCCCTGCTCCTCACTGTCTCCCGGAGCTTGCTCAAGCTCATGTCCTTTGAGTCAGTGATGCCACTCAACCATCTCACCCTCTGTTGCCCCTTCTCTTTTTGCCTTCAGTCTTTCCCAGCATCAGGGTCTTTTCCAGTGAGTTGGCTCTTCACATAAGGTGGCCAAAATATTGGAGCTTCAGCATCAGTCTCTCCAATGAATGTTCAGGGTTGACTTTTTTAAAGATTGACTGATTGGATCTCCTTGCTTTCTAAGGGACTCTGAAGAGTCTTTTCCAGCACCGTGATTTGAAAGCATGAGGTTTTCAGCACTCAGCCTTCTTTATGGTCCAACTCTCACATCCACACATGACTACTGGAAAAACCATAGCCTTGACTATACGAACATTTGTAGGCAAAATGATGTCTCTGCTTTTTAATATTCTGTCGAGGTTTGTGATAGCTTTTCTTCCAAGAAGCAAGCGTCTTTTAATTTCATGGTTGAGGTCATCATCCACAGTGATTTTGGAGCCCAAGAAAATAAAGTCTGTCACTGTTTCCATTTTTCCCCAATCTATTTGTCATGAAGTGATGGGACCAGATGTCATGATCTTAGTTTTTTGAACACTGAGTTTTAAGCCAGATTTTTCACTCTCCTCTTGCACCTTTTTCAAAAGGCTCTCTAGTTCCTCTTCATTTTCTGCCATAAGGGTGGTGTCATCTGCATATCTGAGGTTATTGATATTTCTCCCCGCAATTGTGGTTCTATCTTGTGATTGATCCAGCCCAGCATTTCACATGATGTTAAACTTCTAATTGTATAGAAGTTAAATAAGCAAGGTGACAATATACAACCTTGATGTACTCCTTTCCCAATTTTGAACCAGATCTGCTATTGTGGTTGTTATCAGAAGTAGATCAGTTACACTTGATGTGGGTTAATTCCTGTGTTCCTCTAAGCTGTGTGAAAGGGCATTTTACATAAATCACTCCAGCAACATTAAGACTAAGTTTATACCATCTTTCACTGTCTTTGTGAGATTCAAACAAACCAAAGTGATTCAAATGGATTGAAAATAGGTATGTAGTATATTTCAAAGCAGAAGGTGGGAACTCAAGAGTGACTGGCTCTCTTGACTCTGCCGCCCACCAGTGAGCTCCGTGCTGGGCAAACGACTGAGACTCCGTGTCTCCCAAACAGACTGGGAGTGAGTGGCCTCCAGACCCCTGACCACCTCGCTCCTGTGGCCCCCCGAGTGGCGGCTAAGTGGGAGTCACGCTGAGGAGTCAAAAATGGATGAAAGATGCTCTTTTCAGTCCAAGTTTATGACATTTTTTAAGATTTATTTTTAGTTGGAGGGTAATTGCTTTACAGCTATGTGTTGGTTTCAAGTTCTAGGAAATTTTGAGAGAGAAACATGACTTTTTAAAAAATATGAATTTATTTGTTTTAATTGGAGGCTAATTACTTTACGATACTGTGCTGGTTTTGCCTTACATCAACACGCATCCGCCATGGCTGCACACGTGCTCCTCTTCCTGAACCCCCCTCCCTCCTCCCTCCCCACGCCATCCCTCTGGGTCATCCCAGTGCACCAGCCCGAAGCATCCTGTATCTTGCATGGAAACTGGGCCGGTGATTCATTTCATATATGATATTATATATGTTTCAATGCCATTCTCCCAAACCACCCCCCCTCCCTCTCCTACAGAGTTCAAAAGACTGTTCTGTACATCTGTGTCTCTTGTGCTGTCTCGCATACAGGGTCATCATTACCATCTTTCTAAATTCCGTATATATAGTTTAGCATACTGTATTGGTGTTTTTCTTTCTGGCTTACTTCACTCTGTATAATAGGCTCCAGTTTCATCCATCTCATTAGAACTGATTCAAATGTATTCTTTTTAGGGGCTGAGTAATACTCCATTGTGTATAGGGACCGCAGCTTTCTTATCCATTCGTCTGCTGATGGACATCTGGGTTGCTCCCATGTTCTGGCTATTATAAACATGCTGCGATGAACACTGAGGTACACGTGCCTCTCTCAGTTCTGGTTTCCTTGGTGTGTGTGCCCGTGGTGGAACTGCTGGGCCGTGAGGCAGCTCTATTTCCAGTTTTAAGGACTCTCCACACTGTTCTCCGCGGTGGCCGTCCTAGTTTGCATTCCCACCCCCAGAGTAGAGGGCTTCCTTTTCTCCACACCCTCTCCAGCATCTATTGCCTGTAGTCTGAGAAATTCGACTTTTAAATGCACACGCCCAGGTTTGTGTCCCCCAGTCCCCCAAGACCCCAGGAGACAGAGGCCCTGGTGACGCACACGCGGATCTGGGTTCTGGGGAGGGGTCTCTGGGTGAACGCCCCACGATCTCCGTCGGCCTCTCGGCGGCAGCCGGGTCAGCAGTCTGCCTTTTCACGCCGCCTTCCTCGCCTCCTCTCTGCGGGCAGGACCGCGTGTTTGGGGAACGGGGAGTTCCCTTGGGCATGCGCCTTTCTCTGCGTGGCCCTGGCTTACTGTGCAGCCTCCTCCTGGGGTGAACAAATCGGGGAGACCCAGGGTTGGAGCCGAGCCAACAGTGCGGTGTGTGTGAGCCCTGCTTGAGGCCTGGAGCTTTTCAGCCCAAGTCTAGATCAGGGATGAAGCTCCAGGACGCTCTGTACGACTTCCCCCCTGGAGTAACCCTTTCTACACGCTGAGTGCACTCAGCACCAGCACCTCCAGCTGGCCGCAGAGGGTAGATGGCAACATGCTTGTTCACAACCAAAGCCCGTGTCTGAGGACCCACCCACCCCTCCCCCTCTCCCGGCCACCTCTGGGTGAGGGACATGGGGCCCCCAGGGGCACCCTCCATGTCACTCGTCCACTGCTTCCTGCAAACCTGGCCAGGCTCACAGGTGGGCTCAGCAGGGACGCTTGCTATCCTTCAAACCCAAGGCTGGGCCCTTCAAGTGTTCGTCCCAGCCTAGGTGCCCTTAACTTGTGCACCGTAGTAACCACGTCGACGCTCGGCTCTGCAGTTCGCCTGCCGTTCATGACTGATGTCACGGGCTCCTTCAGCCAGGACCCACCCTGAGCTATCACGGGCTGGACATTGTGAGCACACCAGGCTGGAGTGGTGGTCCCCAAGGACCCCACAGTCTAGTGCCTGAATCAGGTCCATCAGCAAACAGGTGTCAGAACACTGGAGACGTTCCGTGAAGACCTGTCAGGGGACCGTTAGAATCAAGGCCTCCTTCCCTGACGCGGTCAGCGACGGCAGGAGTAGACACTGGCCGCGCGTCCGAGTTTATTCACTGCAGGAATCTTGTTACCAAGAGGACGTTTTGGCCAAAGGGCTGGCTCCTGCCTGAGGGGCCTCAGGACTCAGGAGGTGAGATGGAGCTGAAAGGCGGGTGTGAGCGCTTGTGCTGGGTGAGCAAGGGGGTGCTGGGGGCCACGGCCCGATTCCAGATCCACCGCGAGCCGTGAGGGCCGCCGCTGCCCGGGAGCTGGATTCTGCATGTTGTACAAATAGCAGCCCTGGGCAGCATCTCCCCTCGGGACTTCCGTTTTTGCAACAGTGAGGAAGAAGGTGAAGGTATGTGATGGGGTGGGGGGCAGTTACAGGCAGGGAGAAAAAACAGAGTCCTTCCCTTACAGTCTCCTGCACAGCGTGCGTTTCGCTCAAATGCAGTTCCCCAACCTGGAGACTGCTTGCTGCTCTGACCCCAGCTAGGAAATTATTTCTGAAGGATATGATTTGTTTGCAGTCAGAAATTTGTTTGCATTTAGAGAGTGTTTTACTGCCATGCTGGATGTTGAAGACCTGTCAGGGGACCGTTAGAATCAAGGCCTCCTTCCCTGACGCGGTCAGCGACGGCAGGAGTAGACACTGGCCGCGCGTCCGAGTTTATTCACTGCAGGAATCTTGTTACCAAGAGGACGTTTTGGCCAAAGGGCTGGCTCCTGCCTGAGGGGCCTCAGGACTCAGGAGGTGAGATGGAGCTGAAAGGCGGGTGTGAGCGCTTGTGCTGGGTGAGCAAGGGGGTGCTGGGGGCCACGGGTCGATTCCAGATCCACCGCGAGCCGTGAGGGCCGCCGCTGCCCGGGAGCTGGATTCTGCATGTTGTACAAATAGCAGCCCTGGGCAGCATCTCCCCTCGGGACTTCCGTTTTTGCAACAGTGAGGAAGAAGGTGAAGGTATGTGATGGGGTGGGGGGCAGTTACAGGCAGGGAGAAAAAACAGAGTCCTTCCCTTACAGTCTCCTGCACAGCGTGCGTTTCGCTCAAATGCAGTTCCCCAACCTGGAGACTGCTTGCTGCTCTGACCCCAGCTAGGAAATTATTTCTGAAGGATATGATTTGTTTGCAGTCAGAAATTTGTTTGCATTTAGAGAGTGTTTTACTGCCATGCTGGATGGAGTTTAGATGTCATTTATTTAAACGTTTCTGGTTTTGAAGGATTGACTTTTTTTTGAAATTGGTTGAGATTTTCCATTCCCATCAGCCAGAGCCTTGCCTACCATTTGGTTCCGTCAGGAAGGTCAAGTGCCCTGGACAAGCCTACAGCCGTCTGCTTCTCGCGTTTTCTGACCCTGAGTCTTTTCAAACTCTGGCTTTGTTTACTGTTTTTTCTTTTTTGTTAAAAAAGAAAAAATGTGGCTTTCATGGTTTAAAAACCAGAAAGGCTTGTGAAACTCTACAGAAGGCTTCTCGAACATCAAAAGCTCTTACGAAATGACAAAACAATCAGTTAAGTGTGAATGACTGAGAAACACATGGATTGAATTTCCCTGGAAATGCACATGGATTTAGAAATTAGGAGGCAAGAGGCGCTTGGCACCAAGGGCGTGGCCCAGAAAGCTCGATACAGAGCTCACAGGACTTGGCTGTGCCCACCTGGCCACCAGCTGAGCTCGTTCCCAGCGGAAGGTTGTCACGTGGTGTGATCCTAGGACTGGAGGCTGAAACACTGGTTGCCAGGGGAAGATGGCACCCTGGCCCCGCCGCAGGCCTTGGCACAGCTGGGGTGGGAGCAGAGGGACCCACGAGGACCCCGAGCTCCAGGGAACGTCTGAGGGCTCGACAGGTGGCGACCTGTGTGGTCGGGAAAGGAACTTCCCGCCAGGAACCTCACTGAAGTGGGGTGTCCAGGACCAGCTGAGAAGACAGTTCTCTGCGTCCAGCAGGGGCCCCACACCTTCCTGTTTTGAGTTTAGAAAACAGATACATCCCACTAGAAACGGAAATACTTTTTTTTTAGCTTGTTACTATTTTATTAAACATTTATTGGTACTGGGGTATAGCTGATTAACACTCTGGTGATGATTTCGGGTGAAGAGTGGAGGGACTCACCGTGCATACACATGTACCGTTCCCCCCCGAACTCCCCTCCCAGCCAGGCTGCCTCCTGACGCTGAGCAGAGCTCCCCGCGCTGGACAGCAGGTCCTTGTTGGTTATCCATTTTAAATATAGCAGCGTGTGCATGTCCATCCCGAACTCCCTAACTGTCCCTTCCCTTCATCCTTCCCCTCGCAACCATAGGTCTGTTCTCTAAGTCCGTGAGTCTCTGTTTTGTAAGTACGTTCATGTGTATCCTGTCTCGTTAGATTCTAGGGGATGCTGTACAATGGTTCCGCTTCTCTGTCTGACTCGCTTCACCCAGTGTGACACATCGTTCACACATCATGGATGTGTGTCCACGTCGCTGCCGATGGCGTGGCTTCCCTCCCTTCACGGCTGAGTGATGCTCCGCCGTGTGCGTGCAGCACATCCCCTCCAGCCCCCCTCTGCGGATGGGCACTCGGCCGCCCCCTCGTCCCGGCTGCTGGGGCGTGCTGCAGTGAGCCCTGGGGCTCGCGCGTCCTTCTGAGGCCGTGCTTCCCCCAGACACCCGCCCAGGAGCAGGACCGCAGGGTCGCACGGTGGCTCTGCTTTTCGTTTCTTAAGGAGCCTTGCCTGCTGTTCTCCGCAGCGGCTGCACCAATTTACCTTCCCACCGACCCTGTGGGAGGGGTCCCTTCTCTCCACGCCCTCTCCAGCATCTGTTTGTGTAGCCCCAAACTCCACTTCTGGTGCCAACTCTGCGTCCATCTGGGTCCTTGCAAGAAAAAAAAGCCGCGCAGAAAATAGAAGAGGGGAGATTTAGGCCAGAGCAACTCTTCCAGAGATGTGGTTCAGTTCACTGTTGGGCTGGAACAGTGAAGGAAATGGACTGTCTCGACTCCACCCTTAGGGAGGAGGGAGGATTCCCAGGGGTCGAGCGGCCCAGGGCTGCCATGTGGCGCGGCACTTCAGGGCTGACCCCAGAGTCACCACCCTGCGTCCGCAGCCCAGGCCCTAGAATAAGCCTTTGGTGTTGGCCTCCGCTGCGTGAGTATGAAACGGGACTAATGATGGAGCCCACCTCACTGCTTATTTGAGGGGCTCGTGTAGTGCAGGTACCGTAATGCTTACTACACGTGGCCACTGCTTTTTCTAGCGTGCTCCTCACTGAATCAGGAGCCTGCCTTATGGGGACGGGAGCAGCCAGGCTGACTTCCTCTGCAGAGCGAGTCCCCCTCCCCGCCTTGCGTTGCCTGAGATGACAAAACTCAGCAGTGTTTTCCCCACTCTCCTGCCCGCCATTAAAGCTTCTTTATTTTTTATTTCTAAATCTTACCTTTTCCACTATGTTTTTCGGAGACTGATACAAAAACATGGTTTTTAAATGGACATGATTTTATTCTTTAAAATGTAAATAAAATCCACACATCCTTCTGGGGAGCACAGCTTGACTTACTTGTTCCACACTTATTCCCTGGTGTGGATTGTTATATTTGGAAGCCTTCCACTGTTTTGTGAAGCAAACCTTGGGCTCAGACATGTGTGGGGAGAGTGGTAGTGGGGGGGTTTCCATAAACAGGTATGGAGGACCTGCATGGAGAGTTATATCGATTCACAATTTTGTTGAGGATGCACTCTAGGAAAGCCACTCAAATGATATCATTGTCCTGCTGTTTGAGTAGGGAAGGCAGAGAGTCTGCGCTTTACTTTGTCTCCTGAAATATCATTAGGAAGCGTAAAGAATTTCAGACAGACAGCACCACTGTCATTTTCAAAAGGAGGACTGGAAAAAGACAAACCAAAACAAAACCGTCTACAGCAAAGGAAGTGACCTGGGTTCTGTCTTAGCGCCCATTCCTGTGGGTGTGGATCTGAATGGATTTCTGCAGTGCCCAAGCTGACCTCCTGAGGGCCCAGAGGAGACCTCAGCCCAGACACCAGACCCGAAGCAGCCTCAGATTTGGACACTGAACCTAGTTTGGGAAATCCCTGATCAAGGCAGATTTCCTGCAGAACTGGGACATGTTTACATAACACATGGAATTGCTTTGCCGGAGGATTTGGGGGTTTTAAACAATTCTGCCCATCTACGTAGGATCCGCTACATGTAACTCAGGTATTGCTTCGATTTCTCTGCCTCTTGAGTTCAGCACCCAAGCGAAGCTCCTGACTGGCCCTCAGGTTCACTCCACACACCGATGCCCCTCACCCTCCACGATCCAGCTCTGCTCTCGGGTGTTTGCACAAACGGGCCGTGAGGCTGCGGCCGCGGGCACAGCTGTCTCTCACCCGCCGCTTTCTGTAGAATTCCAGCCACACGGGTGCATCTCCGAACAGGCCACCTTGCTCCTGCTGGGAAGGGAACCAGAGCCGCAGGCACACAGCCCCTCGGGTGGGAGAGCCAGCCCCCTTCCCTCCTTGGTGTCAAGCAGCGCCTCCCCGCCCCAGGCTGCATGCTGAAACCCTCAACAAGCAAACTGTCTTCACCTCATACACACACAACCCTTTACTAGCTGTAGTATCAGATCACATCGACTGAGGCAAACCAGGAGCAAGCAGTACAGGAGGATATTCTCAAACACGATTTCTGGGCTTCCAGGCGGCTCAGCGGTAAAGAATCCGCCTGCCAAGGCAGGAGACGCAGGTTGGACCCCGGGCCTGGGAAGATCTCACATGCCGCGGAGCCAAGATTCCCAGGCACCACTGCTGAGCTCGTGTCCGCAGCCCGGGAGCCACAGCTCCTGAGCGGAGCCCCCAGAGCCTGTGCTCCGCAGCGGGAAGCCACACGCCGCAGCGCGAGCGAGCCCTGCCGCTGCGACTAGGGGAGCATCCTCATGGCCACCGAGGCCCAGCGCAGCCAAAGTGAGGGGAGAAAGCTCCGAAGAGCACAGCGACTCCGGCCCACGCTTTTCCCCAGAGAAGTGAGAAGGAAGCCAGGCGGTCACACGACGCGGACTCTGGCGCCCCGCCTGCCGCCGCTGAGCCTGAGCGCGGGCGGGTCTAGCCTCGGCTACTAACTTACCTGACCTCGAATTTTCTCATCGGTAAACGCGGGGCACATTTCTACCCAACAAGCTTGTTTAGGACTGAGCAGTGTGCTACTGTTTTTGTATCTAGCACATGAAGCAGAGTAGGTAATGACAGAAATGATACTATCCTCTCGGCCCGACGGATTTCTGCAAGGGTGGCTCCCGATCCAGCTGTTTCCCTCCCTGGGGCCAGGCCTCCCGGGCACCCACGGTGCCACCCGGAGCTGCCCAGGCTGAGCCCCTGCGTGTGTGGGCAGGGCTGCCGTCTCCATGCCCTCAGGGCCTGCTCTGAGCCGCTCCGAGTCCGCTCGGCCGTGTTGAGGCCCCTGGGAGAGGCAGGGAGGCGCCCCTGGTACTTCAGGCGCACCCACCGCCTCCGCTGGGGGTCTGCCATGTGCCGCCTGCTGTAGTGCCAGCAGCTGCTCCGCAGCCAGCCCTAACCCTCCTGGCTCCCACCCGGCAGACACTGCCAGCCTCCAGAAGGTGAGGGACACTGGCCCACGTGTCCCACACTTGCCAGAACCAAGGACCACGCAGAAGCTGGCTCTCCCCCCGATCTGGAAGCCTGAAATCAAAGTGTTAGGCCCCGGGGAGACTGATCTTGTCCCTCTGCCTCTTGGGGTTTGCTGGCAGCCCTGAGCTCACAGTGGTATCGCTCCATCCTCTGCCTCTGTTAATAGATGGGATTTAGGACTTGCCAGTTCAATATGGATTAAGATGGAGATTAAGAAGAGGTGACAAGAATACACAGAAGAGCTATGCCAAAAAGGTCTCGATGACCCAGATAACCACGATGTGTGTCCACTCACCTAGAGCCAGACATTCTGCACTGTGAAGTCAAGTGGGCCTTAGGAAACGTTACTACGAATGAAGCCAGCTGAGGTAATGGAATTTCAGAGGCTCTTTAAAATTCTAAAAGAGCTATTTAAAATTCTAAAAGATGTTAGTGTTAAAATTCCACAATCAATATGTCACAAATTTGGAAAACTCAGCAGTGGCCACAGGACTGGAAAAGATCACTTTTCACTCCAATCCCAAAGAAGGGCAGTGCCAATCAAACTACCAGACAGCTGAACTCATTTCCCAGCTAGGTGATGTGCAAAATCCTTCAAACCCAGCTTCAGCAGTATGTGAACTGAGAACTTCCAGAGGTACAAGCAGGATTTACAAAGGGCAGAGGAAGCAGAGATCAAACTGCCAACATTCATTGGATCATAGAGGAAAGTACGAGTGTTCCAGAAAAAAAAAATCTGCTTCTGTTTCATTGACTACATAAAGCCTTTGGCTGTGTAGATCATAACTGAGTGAGTGAAGTCGCTCAGTCGTGTCTGTATATGTCACAAATTTGGAAAACTCAGCAGTGGCCACAGGACTGGAAAAGATCACTTTTCACTCCAATCCCAAAGAAGGGCAGTGCCAATCAAACTACCAGACAGCTGAACTCATTTCCCAGCTAGGTGATGTGCAAAATCCTTCAAACCCAGCTTCAGCAGTATGTGAACTGAGAACTTCCAGAGGTACAAGCAGGATTTACAAAGGGCAGAGGAAGCAGAGATCAAATTGCCAACATTCATTGGATCATAGAGGAAAGTACGAGTGTTCCAGAAAAAAAAAATCTGCTTCTGTTTCATTGACTACGATAAAGCCTTTGGCTGTGTAGATCATAACTGAGTGAGTGAAGTCGCTCAGTTGTGTCTGACTCTGCGATGCCACGGACTGTAGCCTACCAGGCTCCTCTGTCCGTGGGATTTTCCAGACAATACTGGAGTGGATTGCCATTTCCTTCTCCAGGGGATCTTCCCAATCCAGGGATCGAACCCGGGTCTCCCACATTGTAGACAGAGGCTTTACAGTCTGAGCCAGTGTAGATCATAACAAACTGAAAAATGCTTAATAAGAGGGGAATGCCAGACCATCAGACCCGTCTTCCTAAGGAATCTGTATGTAGGTCAAGAAGAAACAGTTAGTCTCAGATGTGGAACAATGGACTGGTTCACAATTGGAAAAGGAGTATTCAAGGCTCCTTGTCACCCTGAATATTTTATTTATATGCAGAGTATATCATGCGAAATGCCAGGCTGGATGAATCACAGGCTGGAATAAAGATTGCCTGGAGAAATATCAATAACCTCAGATATACAGATGATACCACTCTAATGGGAGAAAGCAAAGAGGAACTAAAAAGCCTCTTGATTGGGGGTGAAAGAGGAGAATGGAAAAGTTGGTTTAAAACTCCACATTCAAAAAACTAAGATCATGGTATCCAGTCCCATTACTTCATGGCAAATAGAAGGAGAAAAAGTAGAAACAGTGACGGAGTTTATTTTCTTGGGCTTCAAAATCACTGCAGACAGTGAATCAGCTATGAAATTAAAAGACGATTGTTCCTTGGAAGGAAAGCTATGAGCAACCTAAACAGCATATTAAAATACAGAGACATCACTTTGTCTATAAATGTCCATTTAGTCAAAGCTGTGGTTTTCCCAGTAGTTGTGTATGGATGTGAGAGCTGGACCATGAAGCAGGCTGAGCACCAAACAATTGATGCTTTTGAACTGTGGTGTTGGAGAAGACTCTTGAGAGTGCCTTGGACTGCAAGGAGATCCATCCTAAAGGAGATCAACCCTGAACATTCATTGGAAGGACTGATGCTGAAGCTGAAGCTCTAATCCTTTGGCCACCTCATTTGAAGACCTGACTCACTGGAAAAGACCCTGATGCTGGGAAAGACTGAAGGCAGGAGGAGAAGGGGATGACAGAGGATGAGATGGTTGGGTGACATCATGGGCACGATGGACATGAGTTTGAGCAAACTCCAGGAGCTGGTGATGGACAGGGAAGCCTGGCGTGCCACAGTTCATGGGGTCACAAAGAGTCGGATGCTACTGTGCGATTGAACAACCACCATCCGATATGACCTCATCTTATTTTAATTATACAGGCAAAGTCCTTATTTACAAATCAGGTCCGATACACAGGTTCCAGATGAATGTGAATTTTGAGTGGACACTGTCTAACTCAGTCCAGTGGGGAAGTACATCACATTGAGATTATCTCTGTTATGATCCGTGAAGCTCATAAGTATCAAGAGAGGGAGAAGGGGAGTATTACTTACTGGAAAATGGAAAACAGTACTACTGTATGATCCAACCATCCCACTTCTGGGCTTTTATTGAAAAGAATTGAAATCAGAATCTCCAAGAGATATGTGCACCCCTCTGCTCATCCACAACAGTGTGGGAAAGAACCCAAGTGTCCATTGACTGATGGATGGATGAAGACAGTGCGGTACATACGTGTGGGGGAATACTATTCGGCCTTGCAGAAGAAGGAGATTCTGCCATTTGCAACAGCACAGTGAGCCTGGGGGACACTACGTGAAGTGAATAAGGACAGAGTGAAACCAGTCACTGAGGAACAAATACTGCCTGAGCTGGCTTACAGAGTCAGACTCACAGGAGCAGGAGGGCATGGTGGGTGCCAGAGGCTGGGGAGAGCTCTGGAGGGTTATTTTCCAGTGGGTACAAACTTCACTTCTGCCAGATGGAAAATTTCTAGAGATCCACGACGTGGCAAAGTGCCTGTAGCTGAAGCTGCTGTATGTGCCCTGCAGACCTGTAAAGGGGGCAGATCTAACGCCGTGTACACACACACACACACACACACACACACGCACGCACACACGCAGCAACAATAACAGACACAAGAGAACTCTGGGAGGCGCTGGTTCTACTGCCTTGATTTTAGGGATGGTATCACAGGTGTTTGTCCAAATTGTACATTATAAAAATGTGCAGTTTTGGTGTCTCAGTACTCAATAAAGCTTCCCATGTGGCGCTAGCGGTAAAGAACCTGCCTACCGATGCAAGGGATGCAAGAGATGCTGGCCAGATCCTTGGGCTGGGAAAATCCCCTGGAAAAGGGACCAGCAACCCACTTCGGTATTCTTAACCTGGGAAATCCTTCTGACAGAGGGCAGACTAGTCCATGGGGCTGCAAAGAGCCAGCCGTGCCGTGCCAGAGCTATTCTTTTAAAAAAAGAAAGAAAAGCTAGAAGTTTCTGTGGGAGCATCTCCTTCCGCTTCCCAGTGGGAGGACGGCGGCCCAGGACGCGTGCTGCCAGGAGTGCTGTGACCCTTCAGATGTGGGTTCTGTGAGCCTTGCGGGGCCCAAGGCACCTCCAGTGGGTCAATAGCTGCGACTCAGGGATGTATGAGCCCCAAGTTCTGTTAGTGCTTGAAAGCCTTTTAGACCTTCCACGTGAAAATCACACTCACAATTAAAAATGAATTGCTTTATCCCAATAATGTTGAGTTTCATCTCTCAATCTCTAGCTCATCAGATGCACAGAGCTGCACAGAGATGGATCCTAAAGGTACAAGAGCATCAGGATGAAGGCAGGATGAACAGCCTCACCCTGTTATTTAATTCCCAGTTAAGCCTACCCTCACCCACTTAGAGAAGCCTCGGCATCTGAAGCTGAGCTGACTGTGGGCCCATCCCAGTGAGCCCCTGAGCATCTCAGCCAAAGTGCTGACTGGGGCCGGATCCTCGAAGGGTCCACACTCCTTAGAGTGAACTTAACCTCTCAGCCACCTTCCCCCAGCCAACATTTCATTTCTGTTTTCTCTTCTTCCCATAATACTCAGACTCTCTAGGGGGTCAGGGAGAAGCAGATACCTCTCAGGAGGCCCTTCCCTCCTGCACTCTTTGATTCCACATGCCAAGTGCAGGGAATGGGGATCCGTTTCTAGTAGCTGGTCCCTGTGTGAAAGCTGCAGGCCGCGGAGGCCGCGGAGGGGACCCCAGGGGAGGGAAAGCGGTCAGAGGCCCCTGGGACGAGGACTGAGAGGAAGCTGCTTTCTGCAGTCCAGTCCTGGCCTGTGCAGTGTGGTGTTAGTAGCTGTGTGTGTGTGTGTGTGTGTAAAGAATGATCGCGACTCCCAGGGCAGCAAAGCCAGATCAGGACACGCTGCTCTGCGGGCCTCCTGCTGAGCTGGAGAGGGGCCCCGTCTGTCACTGGTGTGGGGTCAGGGCTGCCGCCTGCTGGACGAGCACAGGGCAGGGTTTAAATGGGGGGGGGCGTGGCAGGCAGCCCCACAGCTGCCATGGAGGCTGCTCTTTCCAGCTGTACTTCTGCACGCACACATATCTGTACTGTTTCTTGGAAACCACGATGGAGAAGGAAAATAGAGTGGAAGGCATCTGTGACCGAGGCATCTTGCTCAGTAGTTTTGAAATGGCTGTGAACCCTGCCATTTAGTTGTAGGTGCTGTGGCTTTGGAATTAATCTCGGGATTCTAGACTTGGGGGGGCCTTGAAACACTGCAGTCAATGGTGCCTAGTGCAAACCGACCCTCAGGAGCACTCACGGTGCCGTACAGTCGTCACCACCGTCCGCCTCCAGCCCTGGGCTGGGCCTGGACCTCGGTGGTAGAGTCTCCAGGAACGGGAGCCCCAAGCGCATTCTCTAAAGATGGGTGTTCCATAGACAGGCCAGAAGTCACACACGAAGGGACTGAACGGGAAGTTGCTTCCTTCCACCGGTGGTTGCTGCCTTTCTCATGGAGGCCACACCTTCGCTCTCCGAGGGGCTCCTGTGGTCTGCAGAGAGGTCTCTACGGCTGCGGAGCCCTGTCTCCTGGTGGCTGCAGCGCTGAGGGCAGAAGTCTTGCTGATTGCCCTCTGTTCCACCCCCTGAATTTCCACGGAAGGAGGCATTTGTGACAGAAAAACATCGAGAGGGTTACCAAATAAACATGCTTTCTTATTAGCTTAGATAAGCTTCCCTGGTGGCTCAGATGGTAAAGAATCCACCTGCAATGCGGGAGACCCGGGTTCAATCCCTGGGCCTGGAAATTCCCCTGGAGAAGGGGATCCAGTATTCTTGCCTGGAGAATTCCACGGTCAGAGAAGCCTGGTGGGCTACAGTTCACGGGGTCGCAAAGAGTCGGACACGACATATATACTACAGTAGCTCTTAAAACAAAACACAGATACGTACTACAGATATACAGGCATTTAGGGCAGGTACTTCCAGAATCCAGAAGTAAAGAGAACCTTTGTTACTGAATGCAGTTACTGAAGATGCGCTCAAAGCGTGAGTGAAGAGATGACCCAAGGATCCCCAACCAAGAGGTCAGAACGGGAGTGGGTGGGATGGAGGGCCAGCCTCAGGGGCGCTGTCACGGGGGGATGACCCCCAGGAGGCTGGGCTGTGGGCGTGCGCAGGGCTGGGCGCCCGCTCTGCTGCCACTGAGCGGCCTCTCACTGAGGGCCCATCTTCTTGTCAAATCTCCGAACCTTCCCCTGCTCTGCAGCTGGGGTGGCCCTTTGCAGAAGAAAGCCAAGTCTCGAGCATTTTCTCAAAGACCTCAGAGACTTTTTCTGGCCCTTAAGGTTTGTCATCAGAATTTGCGAAGACTTCAGCAGAATCACATGCTATTGTACAACAAGAAATCTTCAACAAAATTAAAAGGCGAAGAACCAACTAGGGAAGTATGTTCACTGTAAACGGAACAAAGCATTTACGTGAAGAAGGCTCCTGCACTACCGTCTCTCAGCCCCCCTCCCACTGGAACGGGCAGAGGCCAGACCTGAGGCAGGAGACAGAACATCAGCTGAGACAACCGGTCAAAGTCCAGCGCCATCAGTCAGGCGCTGATTCAGACGGGGCCGTGGCTCTCTTACAGTGCTCAGATTCCTGGCAAATATCGGAAGCCTCAGGGACATTTATTCATTTCATCAATTCTGCTTCCAGAAATCTAGCCCAAAAGTAGAAATGTGGCCACATGTTGAAGTATAAAATTGTTCATGCTATATTATTTTATAGTAGCAAAAAGTAAATGTCCAAAAATGGGAAATGAAGCATGACAAAATAAATGTAACATGCCAAATGAAGGAGTTTCAGTCACACCAAAAAATGTTCGTAAGAGAGAGTTTCATGGAAGAGAAAAGCCGGTGTGCATCGCCAGCTGTAGTACAGTGTGGCCCCAGGAAGCTGAGCCGTTCACAGAGATCATCCAGCAGCTCTGACCTAATGCATCATTTTCCTTTCAACTACTCTTCAGTATATTCTTAGTGTTCTTTAACATTGGTACTTTTAAAATTAGGACAGTAATCAATAAAAGCAACAGATGTCGCGAACGTGAAGGGACGCTGTGGGGATGTAGGCACTCGGGTCCTGAGTGGGGCTGACATGGCAGAGCTGACCTTACCTGGACACGTGAGCTCGGGGAGATGAGGGAGTCGGGGCCGGGTGGAGAGAAACTCACGTTCCTCCCGTGGCTGGTGTGGTGACGCCGCCAACCCAGAGGGACAGTTCAGCAGGGCTGGGGGGCCCGCGCAGAGTGAGACCCGTTTGAGGACTTGTGGCCCTGCAGGTGCTGGCTGGAAGGGAACACAGAGCCAAGGGGTGACGGGGACCCCAGGCTGCAGCCCCAGAGAAAGCTGCTGGGAGGGAGGGGTTTGGATCCCAGGTGCAGGTTGGAGAAAGGGGAGGCTCCCAGGAAGATGAGGGACGCAGTCAGAAGTGGACATCCAGGCGTTTCCAACAGAACGTCAAAGTCAGAGAGCAGATAATCTGGAAAAAATCCGCCTGGGCCAAGGTTCCAGAGGGCTTGAAAATCAGAAATGACACTCCTTAGGACTTGCTAGGGACTTGGTCCAGGGTCGGGCCCTCCTGCCCTCGCCGAGTTCCAGCGGAGGGCGGCCACAGAGAGGGCTGTGCGGTGCACGAAGCGACGGCATTGGCACGTGTTTCCGCTTGAGCTGCTTCGCCCTTAGTGCGTGAATCTTATCACATCTGTAACATGCACGTGTGTAATAGCCTGTTTCCATTTCTGTTAAATGAAAGTGAAAATGTTAGTCTCCCAGGTCTGTATCTGACTCTTTGAGACCCCAGGCCCGCAGCCGCCAGGCTCCTCTG
>SJYC01029521.1:26-45167 GCA_006408675.1 Madoqua kirkii | reverse complement strand
ATGACAAAATATAATGTAACATGCCAAATGAAGGAGTTTCAGTCACACCAAAAAATGTTCGTAAGAGAGAGTTTCATGGAAGAGAAAAGCCGGTGTGCATCGCCAGCTGTAGTACAGTGTGGCCCCAGGAAGCTGAGCCGTTCACAGAGATCATCCAGCAGCTCTGACCTAATGCATCATTTTCCTTTCAACTACTCTTCAGTATATTCTTAGTGTTCTTTAACATTGGTACTTTTAAAATTAGGACAGTAATCAATAAAAGCAACAGATGTCGCGAACGTGAAGGGACGCTGTGGGGATGTAGGCACTCGGGTCCTGAGTGGGGCTGACATGGCAGAGCTGACCTTACCTGGACACGTGAGCTCGGGGAGATGAGGGAGTCGGGGCCGGGTGGAGAGAAACTCACGTTCCTCCCGTGGCTGGTGTGGTGACGCCGCCAACCCAGAGGGACAGTTCAGCAGGGCTGGGGGGCCCGCGCAGAGTGAGACCCGTTTGAGGACTTGTGGCCCTGCAGGTGCTGGCTGGAAGGGAACACAGAGCCAAGGGGTGACGGGGACCCCAGGCTGCAGCCCCAGAGAAAGCTGCTGGGAGGGAGGGGTTTGGATCCCAGGTGCAGGTTGGAGAAAGGGGAGGCTCCCAGGAAGATGAGGGACGCAGTCAGAAGTGGACATCCAGGCGTTTCCAACAGAACGTCAAAGTCAGAGAGCAGATAATCTGGAAAAAATCCGCCTGGGCCAAGGTTCCAGAGGGCTTGAAAATCAGAAATGACACTCCTTAGGACTTGCTAGGGACTTGGTCCAGGGTCGGGCCCTCCTGCCCTCGCCGAGTTCCAGCGGAGGGCGGCCACAGAGAGGGCTGTGCGGTGCACGAAGCGACGGCATTGGCACGTGTTTCCGCTTGAGCTGCTTCGCCCTTAGTGCGTGAATCTTATCACATCTGTAACATGCACGTGTGTAATAGCCTGTTTCCATTTCTGTTAAATGAAAGTGAAAATGTTAGTCTCCCAGGTCTGTATCTGACTCTTTGAGACCCCAAGGCCCGCAGCCGCCAGGCTCCTCTGTCCATGAGACTCTCCAGGTGAGAACACTGGAGTGGGCTGCCGTGCCTTCCTCCAGGGGATCCTCCTGACCCAGGGATCCAAGCCTGGTCTCTGGCATCACAGGCAGATTCTTTACTCTCTGAGTCACCAGGGAAAAGCCATTTATGTTCAATACATGAAAGCAAATAAAACATTTATTTTTAGAGTAGTTAATAGGAGACCTACTGAGGAGTCCTGCTTTCATTAATGTTGCAGCAAGGAGGCCCCTCACGCTTGTGCGCCGGAAGGTTGTGGACCCGGACTGCACATCACCGGCCTCCACCGTTCACAATCCGTTCACAATTCGTTCACAGTCGTAGTGAGGGCCGCCTGCCTCTTCCGTGGGATGCCCGCTGAGGCTTACTTCCCTTCCCTCCTGGAAGGCCGCCCCTCCCCGATCTAAAGCCCATCAGTGGTTTCCCACCGGATCGCAGGGCTTGGCTGGAGGGGCAGGGGCACCGGGGAGTGACGGAGATGGGAGGGAGTGGTGAGGGGCCGTGTTCTCCCGCACGGCCCGTGGGATGCTCAGGGTGACCTGGGCGACCTTGCAGGGCAGAGAGGAAAGGGTACCAGCCCCACGCAGGGTTAGCAGTGGCCTCAGTGGGACGGAGGCTGTCCTCAGACCACTTCGAGGGCCTGGGAACCCTCAGCTGGAACCAGGTCAGCCGACTCATCCAGATGATTCAAGAGCCGGGAACCCCTTCCCTGCCACCCCTGCCCCGGCCCACCCCCAAGGCCCAGGGGCTCGGCCACCAGAGGAGGAATTGTGTTTGCTGGGGAAACGCCCAGGGGAGGAAGCCGATGAGGCCAAATCCTACTTGATGGGAAAAAGAGGGGTTTTCCCACCATCACAGGGCCAGCCTGAGGGGGAAGCAGAGACATGGGGAGGGGCGTGGCTTCCAAGGATGCCCACCTGGGTCTCTGCTTCCAGAACTAGGCTTCAGTTTGAATTGCAAACTGAAATTCTTTAGAGAGGGGGCTTTAGTGCCCATCAGTGGTTTCCCACCGGATCGCAGGGCTTGGCTGGAGGGGCAGGGGCACCGGGGAGTGACGGAGATGGGAGGGAGTGGTGAGGGGCCGTGTTCTCCCGCACGGCCCGTGGGATGCTCAGGGTGACCTGGGCGACCTTGCAGGGCAGAGAGGAAAGGGTACCAGCCCCACGCAGGGTTAGCAGTGGCCTCAGTGGGACGGAGGCTGTCCTCAGACCACTTCGAGGGCCTGGGAACCCTCAGCTGGAACCAGGTCAGCCGACTCATCCAGATGATTCAAGAGCCGGGAACCCCTTCCCTGCCACCCCTGCCCCGGCCCACCCCCAAGGCCCAGGGGCTCGGCCACCAGAGGAGGAATTGTGTTTGCTGGGGAAACGCCCAGGGGAGGAAGCCGATGAGGCCAAATCCTACTTGATGGGAAAAAGAGGGGTTTTCCCACCATCACAGGGCCAGCCTGAGGGGGAAGCAGAGACATGGGGAGGGGCGTGGCTTCCAAGGATGCCCACCTGGGTCTCTGCTTCCAGAACTAGGCTTCAGTTTGAATTGCAAACTGAAATTCTTTAGAGAGGGGGCTTTAGACAGCATGTTAAAAACCAGAGACATTATTTTGCCAACAAAGGTCTGTCTAGTCAAGGCTCAGAGAAGGCCATGGCACCCCACTCCAGTACTCTTGCCTGGAAAATCCCATGGATGGAGGAGCCTGGTAGGCTGCAGTCCCTGGAGTCACCAAGAGTCTGACATGACTGAGCGACGTCACTTTGACTTTTCACTGTCATGCATTGGAGAAGGAAATGGCAACCCACTCCAGTGTTCTTGCCTGGAGAATCCCAGGGACGGGGGAGCCTGGTGGGAGGCTGTCTATGGGGTCTCACAGAGTAGGACACGACTGAAGTGACTTAGCAGCAGCAGCAGCAGTCAAGGCTATGGTTTTTCCAGTAGTCATGTATGGATGTGAGAGTTGGACCATAAAGAAAGCTGAGTGCCGAAGAAATGATGCTTTTGAACTGTAGTGTTGGAGAAGACTCTTGAGAGTCCCTTGTACTTCAAGAAGATCCAACCAGTCCATCGTAAAGGAGATCAGTCCTGGGTGTTCATTGGAAGGACTGATGCTGAGGCTGAAACGCCAATATTTTGGCCGTCTGATGTGAAGAGGTGACTCATTAGAAAAGACCCTGATGCTGGGAAAGATTGAAGATAGGAAGAGAAGGGGACGACAGAGGATGAAATGGTTGGATGGCATCACTGACTCAATGGACATGACTCTGGGTGGACTCTGGGAGTTGGTGATGGACAGGTGTGCTGCAGTCCATGGGTCACAAAGAGTCGGACACGACTGAGCGACTGAACTGAATCTTCTGAAGACGGGGAGGGGCGGCCTTCCTGGAGGGAAGGGAAGGGAGCCTCCTCCACACTGGGTGGGTGGGAAAGGAGGGGTCCTGCCTAGCTGGGTGGGGGTCACACAGGAGATGCTGGCAGGCAGCCCCCACTACACACTCAGTGAACCGTGGGGCTCATGAGAGGCCACCTCAAAATGATCTCCGTTGCTTAAACCACTTTAACCACCACTTCTTTGAACTCCTTAAATGGTGAGTTCTGAACACAGCCCCAGACAGGGAAAGCGCCACTGGAGCTTCTCTGGGAACGAGATCAGAGCTCTGACGGCGTCGAGGGGGTCGAGTCCGCTTGGTGTCTGGCTCCCGGGGGACTCACCCCCTAGACTAAGGCCAGTTTACCCCTGTCTTTGTTCTTCCGAACATCTGCAAAGTGGTGAGAATGCATCACCTTATATTATACATTCAGAGCTTGAAGGGCAATAGTTTTCATAAATTCAACCCTCTCCTCAGGAGAGAGCAAACATCTGCTGATCTCATTTTTAAAACAGACCTGTTTTCAGCTAGCATTTACTTTATTATTATCTTTTTTAATGCTTTCCTAACGTAGAAAATAGAACACACTAATTTGGGATTAAACTAAAAAAATTCTTGCTATCATAATATAATCTTGATAACATGTATGTTTAGAGGAGACGTGAAAGACGTGCTTTAAAACTTAGATGCAAAAAAAAAAAAAATTGTCCTCCTTAACTTGGATGATGAAAATAAGGAGAAACACATGTTATGGAGGGAAAGGATAGATAACTAAAATAAACTGTTCTTTCACTACCGGATTTTCCTTTTAAAATATGATCATTTAGGAATTCAAAGTGTGTGTCTGTTTTAAGACTCTGGTAAGAATTATGATGAAAATTCTGCTTCTTCCATAAATGGAAAACATAATACAAATATAGGTTCCCATTACTACCAGCCTTCCCTCCAGGGACTGAGGCTGAAGCTTTGTTCTCTGAGCTGCAGCAAGAAGCATTTTGTGAGAACATGGAGCATAAATGGTGTCACTGTAACTGCAAACTGGTCAGAACTTCAGAATAGCCAGAGCTGCCGTCTGGGCAGGGGGAGGGTTACTGACGGACTGGTTCAAACTGCAGCAGAGAAGACTTCTGACTGTTATCCCTCACATGGCATCACGTTCTCTCGTTTTATCTTCCTCTCAACCCTGGGTTATGGCTGTAGAGAATGAGATTCAAAGTTGGCAGCTCTAGATAACGAACCTACTTGCCTCTGGGGAAATGCACACTCTTTCCTTGGTAGCGAACTTACCCACAGGGTGAAGAACTTGTTTTGCACTAGAAAAAAATTCAGCTGAGGTGTGCCAGGTGCTTTCCTGTGGTTCTCAGATCTGAGGTTCAGTTCCTGAGATGCTCTAACTACGGAGTGAATTTGTCCTGTGAATTTGTGTCTTCTTTTGTGCAAGTTAAGAGAAGTGTTATTACTAGGTTTGTTCAAATGAATATTATCAGAAAAGATGATTCGAGGACTACAAAACAATTTTAAAATCAATATACTTTATGTAAATTATGGTGCTGAATGTTTAAAAGTATATATATTTGTATGTTCTGTCAATTTTTTTTTGCAAAAGTCTGCATAGTACACAGTATTTACATGGAAATTAGGAAGCAGAGGGAAAATTCAAAACTTGTCTCCAATCCACTAAAAAATTCCATCAAATTCTCAGTGGTGTATGTGAGAGTCAGTGTGACGCACTTTGTCCCCACTGGGATGTGCAAACTTCCTCCCAATAGCAGACCCCAGATTTCCAAAGGCAACTTATAACCCTGTTTGCTTCCTCATCTCCCTAGAGCGCAAAAGTAGATAAGTAATTTAACCCAAAAAAGGGCATTGCTCAGGGTCAGTAGGGACATTGATTATTATTAAACTGGTCATCAGTTTCTTAGAGAGAAACAGGAAGCAGAAAAAATGTGTCTAAAACAAAGAAACGAGCATAGTTTTATGACTAAGACAAGAAGGTGAGTGATGCAGTCATTAAGAAATACTTAGGGGGCTGAGGGTGGTGTGGGTTGGGATCAGCTGTCATGGGTCCAGTAAGTGAATTGGTATCGTCTCGAATTCTTCAAGAATGATTGGTTTCTGACATCCTTCATATGACTCTCCCTATGATGGGGCAACATTAGGAGAGGAGTTGCCCATGCCTTTTCTCCCTGAGTCAAGGGCCGAGTTACAAGTGGACTGCAGTACCACCTCGGTGCTCAGGGGTAAAGGATATGCCTGCCAACGCGGGAGACAAGGTCTCTGTCCCGGGGCCCGGAAGATCCCGTGGAGGAGGAGATGGCAGCCCACTCCAGGATTCCTGCCTGGAGAATTCCACGGATAGAGGAGCCTGGTGGGCTACCGTCCATGGGGTCGCAAAGGGCTGAGCAGGACTGAGCGTCCACACAGCAGTGCAGCCGACTCCGTCGTCTAGCCCCTGTGATAACCACGATGCACCAGAAAGACCCAGAAACACCACACTGGTTCCGGCTCTGTCATCTGTCGTGACCGGCGCAGTCCGGCCAGAGGCCTCTGCTCAGCTTCACGCAGGGGTATCTGAGAGCTGTTAGGGGTAATTTAAGTCCTTCGCAGGGAGTCACCTTACTACCCTCCAAAGAATTAAAATGGCAGATGCCCTCGATCAACCCAGGATGAAGCCATTAACAATAGACATTTTTACCGAGGAAACCGCTCAGGTCCTACAAGTTGGCACAAACCCTAATTTTCAGTCCTTCCCAAGAACACACATTTCGTTCTTTCCTCTGTCATCACCAGAACCCAGATAATTCACTGTGATTCGGCAGGGGACTGAGTTCCGATCTGTTTTCTTTTGTTTTAACCCAGAGATATTTAATCCGACCAAAGGCTTCATAACTGCTCAGACTGCTTCCTTTACTGGCTTTTAAGAGTAGGGTTTGGACTGTGGAGAAGTGAGATGACTCGTTTACGGTCAAATAGCTATAAAGGGCAGGGCGGGAACTGGAACAGGATACTCCAGCTTACCAGCCCACGATCCTTTCTACAACAGCATGCTTGCATAAAATGGCTTTTCAGAGAAGCTTTTTATGGAAAACAAGTGATGGGCTTTCAGGTTTGGCAGCAATGATCAGAATTTTAGATGACTCTCGTATATTTGAAAGTTGTTGGGAAACTCTTGAAGTTATTAGTACCACAAACATTTATGTGTCTGATATGTGCTGAGCACCAGAAGATGTGCCGGGACTTCTACACACATTAAACACAGACCCCTCCCCACCAGGGTCAGGAGACCCGCACATGGGCCAGGACCCAGAAGGGCAGGAGCGGGTGTCTACTTAGAAATAAGTACATAAACTCAGCAGTAAAGCAAAGACATCCTGTGATGAGCCCAAAGGAGGAAAGAAAGGAAAATCTAAACATTACTTATTTCAGATGCTGGCTTGTTTAAAACAAGGGAGTGTGTGACTCTCACTTGAAGGAGAAAAGTCCATCTCTAATTATTCAGGAAAACCTAATGCAATGAATTAAATAGTTAAACTACAGCTTCAAAAGAGCCAGCTCTTAGGCACTTGAGAAAACAAATAAAAATGGGGAAAAGATACTTTGGAATGTCTTTCCGTTCTGACTAATTCTATGTGAAAACTGAAAAAGACAGAAATCAGGGCAGCAAAGTAAATTAAACCTTGTTGGTGTATATTTCCTATCAGATTCTTTCTCTCCCCAAAGTTAGACGCCACCGCTGTGCGAGATCCTTTTTATCTGGGATCCTCAATGGTTAAAGCCCAGCAGCCTCCCGGTTCTGGGAGCGGCTGCCAAACCTTCGTGCGTCATGGAGCAGAAAGGCTGAGAGCGGTCATTCCATCCCAGGAAGAAGAGCTCGGAGACTCAGAGCTGCAATCTCCCTGCCGGCCCTTCGGACATCAGATGGAGCATTCACGTTGCTGTGAGGTTGGGCTGCAGTCCCAGATCAGGAAAAGGGCCAAGGGGGCCACAGCTGTAAGCAAGAAGGTTCTGAGAGTCCCCACGCACGCAGTCTCTGACCCAAGCCCACTGACCGTCAGCATGGTGTGTCTAACCTAATCCCACCATCTGACGTTTAGATCAGAAGGACCTGCGTGTGAACTCAGGTGACCTGGCTTCTGTAGCAAGCACACCTGATGTTTTCAGTCAAGGAACACAATCTTTAAACGAACACTTTTGTTTCTCCCTAAGGGCTTCCCTCGTAGCTCAGCTGGTGAACAGTCTGGCTGCAGTGCAGGAGGCCCGGGTTCGATTCCTGGGTTAGGACGACTCCCTTGGAGAGGGGAACGGCAACCCACTCCAGCATTCTCGCCTGGGAAATCCCTGTGGACAGAGGAGCCTGGCAGGCTACTGTCCATGGGGTCCCAAGAGGCGGACACGACCCAGCGACTAAACCATCAGAGGCACCGTCTGCTTTCAAAATGAATAACTGTTCTGACTCCTGTGTGGCTCTCAAAATTGAGGGCTTGTTGACAAGCCCCGTCGTTTAGTCTGCCTTCAGAAATGACGTGGTTCTCCCTGACCTGCCTGTGTCCTCATGGTGAATTTCAGAGTCCGCTTGCTGAGGGCACGCCAGCCTTGCTTGCTCCCCAGTCCCCCCAAGAGCTATTATCTTCAGACACGTCCCCAGCCGGCCGCCTCCAGGTCTTTGCAACCACACCCTACTCCTGTGCTCGCTCTCTGTGGGTTAGTGACCCAAGGTCAGAGGGCACTTGGCCCATCAGTGGCCCCTGAAGTGCTCGTCTCACCTCTAGATATCCTAATGTGATTCTTAAAAACAATCACTTCTGAAATTAGAGTCCTTTTAATGGAAACACTGACAATTCTATCTACCCTGCTTCTTAGTAAAGTGAACGACAATATTTCACACAACATTGTAAATCAACTATACAATGAAAAAAGACTTCACTGTCTCTGAGAGCTTCCTGTTGGTCAGGTGCTGAGCTAAATGCTTCATGCTGGATCTTCTTCAGCCTTCACACAGCAAACTTCCGAGGACACTGGGGCTACTGTCCCTATTTCATGGGAGCAGGATGACAGAAGCTCAGAAAAAGCCGAGCAGTCTGCCTGAAAGCACACGCTTAGTAAGTGGTCAGGTGGGGGTCAGACTTCTCCCCCCAGGACCTCCCCCGCGGCCTGGTGGTTAAGCCTCCGCTCTTCCACCGGCAGGGAGGGGGTTTCTCGAGCTCCATCGCCGGTAGGAAACTGAGTTCCCGCAAACCACGCGATGCAGCCCAAACAACAACAGCAACAAAACAAGCGAGCAAACCGGAGCTCTTCCCACCGGGGAGGCTCCTCTGCTCCTCACCCGACGAGAGGAGTGTCAGTCGCTCAGTTGTGTCCGACTCTCTGTGACCCCAGCAGGCTCCTCTGTCCGTGGGATTCTCCAGGCAAGAAGGCTGGAGTGGGTTGCCATTTCCTCCTCCAGGGGATCTCCCCAACCAGGTCTCCCTCATTGCAGGCGGATTCTTCCCTGTCTGAGCCAGGGGGTTTCCTGCGCAGAGGGCACCTGGCAGATAGGTGGAAGAGCTGTGAGAGAACATCGCCCCGTACACTGCAAAGTAAGTCTGCTAAAGTGTTCAGAATGAGCGCAGACCCCAAACCAGAGGTGCCCCCATCTGCTGTGCAGGAATCCACAGCCTAATGTCTGTCTTTGCTGAGATTTTCCCGCTGCAGTCACCGGACTTCAGGAGTCATTGGTGGGCATCAGTTTTACCCAGCCACATTCAAAAGAAGAGTCAGATGGCCAAATCAACAGAAAGTGAGCTATTGCCAAGGGACTTGGGGAAAATCGCTCTATACAGGGTCAGCGAACAAGGCAAGCCAGTTGGGAAGCACGGCCACCTCCTACCACCCAGCAGGTCATCCCCCTTCTCAGGGTGACGTTCGTGAAACACTGCAGAAACTTCCAGCGCAGGGATAAGGGGCACAAGGCAGCTTGATCTGAGGTCCTGAATAAGCTGTGAGACTTGTGTTTTCCTAGTTTAGGATGAAGCTGTAGTAGACGTTGTGTCCGTCCCAGGGACAGCCCCTCCCGAACCTCCACCCCGTGGACCTGGCACTTTTCACGGCGGCAGGAGCTTGCAAACAGAGTAAGGGGCTTCTGGGGGCATCTGCCCCTGGATCGCTGCCCTGCCGCTCTCCATGGTATCCGCAACTTGCAGGCATGATCCTGGATCACCCAGTGTTACCACAAGGTGCTTGGTGAGAGGGAGGCAGGAGGGTCGGAGAAGGCAGGGCGAAGCTGGAGACAGAGGCTGGAGCCACGTGCTTTGAAGATGGATGGGGGGGCCGTGGGCGGGAGTGGGACGCCTCTGGAAGGTGGAAAAGGCCCAGAAACAGATCCTCCCCCGGACATTCCAGAGAGAGGACAGACCAGCCCACACCTAGATTTTAGCCCCACGAGGCACATTCTGGACTTCTGACCTCCGGAACTATTAAGATAATAAATTTGTGTTGTTTTAAGCTACTAGTAATTTGTTCCCGGCCCAGTGGACATGAGTTTGAGCAAACTCTAGGAGATAGTGAAGGACAGGGAAGCCTGGCGTGCTGCAGGCCTCGGAGATGGAAAGAGTCAGATAGGACTTAGTGACGGAACAACGATTTGTTACCACGACAGTAGGGAACTAATATGATTCTGCTCGGAATTCAGGGGTGAAATGACCTGGGCACCATGCCTCTCCATCATGAACGGGCCTGGAGTCATCTGGGTAATCAGGAACATAGATTGTATACAATTTGACTCAGCCATGAGTCATGCTAAGTACTTAAAGAGATTATTTATTCATCTAAGATTAGAGATGCATTCCTTTAGTTCTGTCTTTAAAATGGTGAGTCTTTTGGAAAGTTGCTAATGGAGAGCAAGCCGCCGAGCTTCTGAAATCTTAGCTCCGCGATGGTTTGAGCAGCTTCTGTGGCGCGACACGCCACTTGGTGGCAGAGGAAGGTGTCAACCCCAGGAGAGACTCCGAGGCTGTGGCTGGCTGCCCACCGGGGCCATCTCGAGTCCCAGGCGAGGCCTGGGCGCGCCGTGGGCCCCCCGAGCGCGGTTCAGCGGCTGCGGCTCCCGTGGCCCGGCTGGTTCTAAGCTCACCTCGGTGTCTCTCTTGGCTTGACTTTCACTGAACGCAGGGGAGTCTTGGAGACTTAAAGGGGGCTGCCATCCACCACTATCTTACCTCCCCTTCAAGGCCTGGACCAGCCATGCCACCTGATGAACCCTTTCCTGACCCTCCGGTGAGCCGTGACCCCGGGGGCGTCTCCATACAAGTACTCTGTCTCAAGGTCCAGTCGTTTTTGCATCTTGCTTGGCCCTCCCACTAACAGCTGAGCCCTGGGGGCCAGAGGGCCTGTCCCCTGCCCTCTGTGTGCCCCCCACGCCCGGGCCGCCCGGCAGACACTGCAGGAGGTGCTGATGTGGGTGCTGGCGGGAGCAGAGGCTCCGCTGCCCCCCAGGCAGGCGGCACACGGCACGCACCACCCAGCGAGTTGCACGCCTGACGGCCGCGCCCTGCCCTGCCACAAGCAAGCCCACCGTCCCACCGGCTGGCCCGGCCCCAAGCAGAGGCCCTGGGAAACCCACCCCAGAGGGTGGGGGACTGGCACAGGGGGCCCAGGGCTTCTTGGGGGCCCCAAGTCACCGGTTCAGGTGCTCCTGCCAGCTGAGTTGAGACTGAGACAGTTCGGACGCTCAGGGGGCCGGTCCTCCCCACGACTGACTTCAGCTTTGCCTCCAGCCGGGGGCAGCATCTTGCGATCCTGCCTTGCGCCCTGCGCCCTGCCATTCACTCAGACTGGACCCCCCGTCCCCAGGCCCGGGCGGGGAGTCTGGGGGGAGGCCCCGCAGCTGTGGGGGTCCGCTCTGACTCTGCTGTCCCTCCCCTGCACCGCCTCTCTCCTCGTTCCCTGCTGCTGATCCATCAGCCTCGAGACCTCGAGCCGCCTGGGGCCCCACCGTGTCCTGAAAGCGTGTTTCCAAATTAATGCTTCCCGAGTGTGGTCGGTGAGTCATCTGCGGCCTCTGGCTTTCTTCCAAGTGGCTGGCTGCTTTCAGAAGGCAAGTAGGAAAGCGCTGAGGGTCTGGAGTGCTTCACAGTTTGAAATGTAGCGTTGGTAATCTCATTCACAGGAATTCAGTGATGTTCTCAATTCCTGCTGCATTCTTGAAAGTTGTGGGAGTGCAGGAAGTGTGGCCTTCATTGGTCTGAGAAGACACGGCTGACGAATGGGAGATTTTTTGCATCATTCTTTTTTTTATGTCCTATTAAAAAAGGCTTATTATGTAGTTGGCTTATTATATAGTGCTTATTCACACAAAAGTGAATTATGGAACAAATGATTTCTTGCAATGTGAAAGCAGTCTTAAGAATAGCTACAAGAACAGTGAGGCTCCAGATAAATTCCTGAATGGAAATAATGTAGTGAGAAGGACTCCAATGGAAAAAAAAGAACAGAATCCGCACATAAAATGGTTTTAGACAAGTAGGTTAAAACAGCTGTGTTTGGAGAGCAAATATAATAATAAATTTCCAGTACCTGGGCTTTCTCCATGACCCATTAATTCTTAGTCCTTCAGTTCAGTTCAGTCACTCAGTCGTGTCCGACTCTTTGCGACCCCATGAACCGCAGCACGCCAGGCCTCCCTGTCCATCACCGGCTCCCGGAGCTCACTCGGACCCACGTGCATCGAGTCGGTGATGCCAGCCAGCCGTCTCACCCTCTGTCGCCCCTCCTCCTCCCACCTTGTCTTTCCCAGCATCAGCTGGGCCTCGGTCTTACACGTTCCCCAGGTTACATCATCGCCCTCAGTCTTGCCCAGCATCAGCTGGGCCTCGGTCTTACACGTTCCCCAGGTTACATCATCGCCCTCAGTCTTGCCCAGCATCAACTGGGCCTTGGTCTTATACTTTCTCCAGGTTACATCATAGCTCCCGGCCCATGAATTGGCTTCAGCATCCCTTTTCCTGAGATATAGGCACGCGGTCAGAGTCGAACAGGGGCGTGGCACACGCCGCCCTTGGGTGTGAGCTGGCCTGCTCTCTGCACGCCAGTGACTTCACCAGACGCCCACGCGGGCCCCTCCTGTGCCGCTTCCCTGCCCTGGATAGTGTGTGGCACCTGCAGGGCCGTCTGACAAGGCTTCTCCAGTGGCTCCACGTGCTTCTTCTCTGAACACAGCTCTGTCACGCGGTGGCAGCCGCTGCTGCAGACTTGTCCGCGACGCTGACTCCTGCAGCTCCTGCCGCGTGTGGCTGAGTGGGCCTCAGCAGTTTCAGCAACTCAGTTTCCTATAGTGTAAAAGTGGTCGTTTCATAACGAAAAGCGCCATTCTGTCTGAGTGTTCATTTGCTCTGTCTGAAGAGGCAGCATGTTTACATGGAAGGGTTTGAGGGTGACACAGCACTGATCAAATTTCATAATAAAACATACTAAAGACATGGACAATGGACCGGTTCCAAATAGGAAAAGGAGTACGTCAAGGCTGTATATTGTCACCCTGCTTATTTAACTTCTATGCAGAGTACATCATGAGAAACGCTGGGCTGGAGGAAACACAAGCTGGAGTCAAGATTGCTGGGAGAAATATCAATAACCTCAGATATGCAGATGACACCACCCTTATGGCAGAAAGTGAAGAGGAACTAAAAAGCCTCTTGATGAACATGAAAGAGGAGAGTGAAAAAGTTGGCTTAAAGCTCAACATTCAGAAAACGAAGATCATGGCATCCGGTCCCATCATTTCATGGTAAATAGATGGGAAAACAGTGGAGTGGAAACAGTGGCTGACTTTATTTGGGGGGGGGCTCCAAAATCACTGCAGATGGTGATTGCAGCCATGAAATTAAAAGACGCTTACTCCTTGGAAGGAAAGTTATGACCAACCTAGACAGCATATTAAAAAGCAGAGACATTACTTTGCCAACAAAGTCCATCTAGTCAAGGCTATGGTTTTCTTGTGGTCGTGTATGGATGTGAGAGTTGGACTATAAAGAAAGCTGAGTGCCGAAGAATTGATGCTTTTGAACTGTAGTGTTGGAGAAGACTCTTGAGAATTCCTTGGACTGAAAGGAGATAAGCAACTCCGTCTTAAAGGAAATGAGTCCCGGATATTCATTGGAAGATCTGATGCTGAAGCTGAAGCTCCAATACTTTGGCCTCCTGATGCAAAGAACTGACTCATTGGAAAAGACCCTGATGCTGGGAAAGACTGAAGGCAGGAGGAGAAGGGGACGACAGAGGATGAGATGGTTGGATGGCATCACTGACTCGATAGACGTGAGTTTGAGCAAGCTCCAGGAGTTGGTGATAGACAGGGAGGCCTGGCGTGCTGCAGTCCATGGGGACACAAAGAGTCTGACATGACTGAGCGACTGAACGGAACTGAATCCTTTGACCTTGCCCTTAGCCTGGCACAATGCCCAGCCCAGAGGAAGTGCTCAGTTAACCCTTGGCATGCCCCTGTACAAGAGTCCCTGGCGGGTGCCTGAGGAGGAATGGGCAGCCCGCCTTTCTGAAGCAGGCAGAGCCACCAAGGTGCATTCCAAATCATTCAAGACAGGCTGGCACCTGGTGGAGCCAGCTGCCTCTCGCGAAATGGGAAGCAGTGTAATTGCCTTCTTCTATTTCTGTTAGAGTTTGTCCATGTAAATTTATCCCAAACCTGAATAACTCTTCGGGAAGCTTTCACAAGACACAGTCAGTCCCTCCCTGGATGTGTGCTGAAGGTGATTTCTAGGATAGAGATACAGGTTGGACGGCGCCTCTTAGGTTTTGGAGAAAGTTTTCTTTCCGTAGTCTGTTTTCTCTTACTTGAATCTACCGGCTCATTTTCTTTGTTTTTCTTTACACACACACACACACACGCACACACACACACACACACACACACACACACACACACAGCTCCCAAGGGCAGCAGCTGACTGATCAAGAAGCTTGCTTAATACATATATCAGTAGCTCATGAAGATAAACAAGGAGACGACTTTTGGTTTCTGTTTTAAGTTACCGCATGAAATGCTCGGACAAGGTACAGATAATTGAATGTCGCCAAATATTTTTATGGCCATGAGATGGTTGGATGGCATCATCGACTCGATAGACCTGAGTTTGAGCCAGCTCCAGGAGTTGGTGATGGACAGGGAAGCCTGGTGTGCTGCAGTCCACCGGGTCCTAGAGAGTTGAACATGACTGAGCGACTGAACTGAAGTATTTTTAACCATGTTGAATTCTGATGCAATAATCTTGAGCTTCCAAAACATTTTAATTATTGAAAGTAAATAAACTATGTAGTTGATACTTGAAAGCCTTTATCTGCTTCTTAATTGGCTACTGGACAGAAGGATCTGGATCACTGGAGAACCGCGCCGTCAGTCATGTCCCAGGCTGACCAGCAGAGGGCGCCCACCACCAGGCACCCTCACTTCAGTTGCCACCCAGCCTGATGAAGAACAGAGCCGATTGTGAGTCAGTTTTGAAAACACGTCATATTTTAAGAAGGATCATAAAGCTGAACTGATTGATTTTATTATGCTTTTAGAAGAAACCGAATAATTCCTGGGGAGTAAGAGGTGGATGTGGCCCATGGACCCTGGCATCCTAACCCACTTTCAGGAGGGTTGGGAGATCAAAGTCTTCTAGAACGCTGTGGAGTCGCCCAGTCGTGTCTGACTCTTTGTGACCCCATGGACTGTAGCCCACCAGATCCCTCCGTCCGTGGGATTTTCCAGGCGAGAATACTGGAATGGGTTGCCATTCTCTTCTCCAGGAGAGCTTCCCAACCCCAGGACTGAGCCCGGGTCTCCTGCACTGTAGGCAGTCGCTTTACCGTCTGAGCCACGAGAAAAGTCCTCAGAATGCTGAGATGGGTGTGACCTTTCCGGGGCTGACGCTTGCCCTGTACAGGGGCGGAGTTAGTGCACCACTGGGGCCTTCACCACCCTGCTCTCACCACCGAGGAAGCTACCCGACACTTCACTTAGGAGTGCCCTGGAAGAGCAGCGGGAAGAGTCAGTGCTCCTTAACTGTGATGCTTACCGAGGCCTCCAAAGAGTTTCTGTTTGTGCGGCTTTTATCTGTTGATACTAACATGTACCCATACTCAGTGTTAACGCTGTGAAAACCACTTAGAGCTCTTTTAAAAGAACAGTGATAAGCCCACTTTAAGTAATGTAAACAACCTCTGCCATGAAAAACAGCTATGTTTTCCAAAACTAAAAAGTTAGGAGTGGCATTGGTTTCCATTTTGCAAATCTCTTTAGTGTCCATCTTGATAGAAGACAGTGGATCTTCAGAACTGCCTGTGTATTCAGCCTGCCGAGATCTGCTGCTTGAGGGTTGAGGTGTAAGTGATAGGTGTCCTGAGACCTGAAAGCGTGAGGAAAGGGGTGAGGGGGTGGGGGGCACAGTGAGGGGGGCAGAAGCAGAGGACCCCCGCTCCACCTGAAGACACAGGGATGCTGGGACCCCAGAGAAGATGTGAGTCTGTTGCAGGAGTGGATGGGACTCATGAGTCAGACCTGAAGCAAGTGATGGGAATGCAGACTCTAGACCCCACTGGAGCCAGGGGAAGAGTAAGCTGGGCAAGGGGGGCCACCGGTCAGCCACGGACAGGGACGCTGGGTCTGCGGGGGTTTGTGGGGTCCTAACGAAACACCACAGATGGGGTTTAGGCGGCAGGAATTCACTGTCTCACAGCTGGAGCCTGGAAGTCAGAGATCCAGGTGTCGGCCCAGGTGGCTCCTCCTAGGCTGTGAGAAGCTCTCCCAGCTTCTGGTTCAGTTCAGTTTCCTGTCTCTTATACACATCTAGATGTGTATAAGAGACAGGATCTGCTGCTTGAGGGTTGAGGTGTAAGTGATAGGTGTCCTGAGACCTGAAAGCGTGAGGAAAGGGGTGAGGGGGTGGGGGGCACAGTGAGGGGGGCAGAAGCAGAGGACCCCCGCTCCACCTGAAGACACAGGGATGCTGGGACCCCAGAGAAGATGTGAGTCTGTTGCAGGAGTGGATGGGACTCATGAGTCAGACCTGAAGCAAGTGATGGGAATGCAGACTCTAGACCCCACTGGAGCCAGGGGAAGAGTAAGCTGGGCAAGGGGGGCCACCGGTCAGCCACGGACAGGGACGCTGGGTCTGCGGGGGTTTGTGGGGTCCTAACGAAACACCACAGATGGGGTTTAGGCGGCAGGAATTCACTGTCTCACAGCTGGAGCCTGGAAGTCAGAGATCCAGGTGTCGGCCCAGGTGGCTCCTCCTAGGCTGTGAGAAGCTCTCCCAGCTTCTGGTTCAGTTCAGTTACTCAGTCGTGTCTGACTCTTTGTGACCCCATGAACCGCAGCACGCCAGGCCTCCCTGTCCATCACAACTCCCAGAGATTACTCAGACTCGTGTTCACTGAGTCGGGGATGCCGTCCAACCGTCTCATCTGTGTCTTCCCCTTCTCTTCCTGCCCTCAGTCTTTCCCAGCATCAGGGTCTTTTCCAGTGAGTCGGCTCTTGGAAGCAGGTGGCCAGAGTACTGGGGCTTCAGCTTCAGTGCCAGTCCTTCCAGGATTCAGGACTGATTTGTAGCTCCCAGTGGTTTCTGGCATCTGGGCGCAGCCTGAACACAGAAGCATCCGCTGCAGCCCTGACTTTATCTTCACGCGCTGTTGTTTCTCTGCCCGTGTGCCCAAATTCCCCTTGTCTACAGTGAGAGTGGTGACATCGGTCCAACCCACCTCGGGCCGGACCTCATCTTAGTGAATTCCAGCCGCACTGACCCTGTCTTCGAACGAGGCCATTCTAGGGAGCGGGGTGAGGACTTCAGTACGCAGGTCTGAGGACCCCGCAAGCCCCCCACAAGGCCTGCGGGAATCTCCGGCCTCGCGGTGTTGCCTGGTTCTGTGTGCTGGGCCACCGGTGCGGTCGTGAGGACCGAACGGACAGGCTGCCCTGGGGCAGGTCTGAGGCAGGCTCTGCTTCCGAGGCCCCCACCTGGCACGGACAGGGGCGTCACACCCCATCCCCCTCCCTCCCACGGTGCCCCGGACCATCCTCAACCTCCCTCCGGAAGGGCGGTCCGTGGCTGTGAGCCCAGGGCCCAGCCCCGGGAGGGGGGATCCCTGCGGCTGCAGATGGAACCGCTGCTAATTATCGTTCCACGCTGGAGGAAAGTCCTGCTGCCAAAGTCATCACCGGTGACGTTCCTGGGGTCACGGGCCACAGCTGGGCACACCTGGCTGGGTCACTGTACCCTGAGCGGCCACAGCACAGTCAGCTCTTGAACAAGGAGGGGTTGGGGCACTCGCCTTCCTCGCAATTGGGAACCTAACTTATGCCCCCCAACTCCCACGCCCGTATTCATGGACCTGCAACCTCAGAGTCAGCCCAGGAGGACTGCAGCACTTACACCGGAGGCCACACAAAGGGGGGCGGGAGAAGTTCAGAGCCGCCTTGTTCGAGGGCCGCCTGTATTTCAATTAGCTGTCGATGGCTGTAACTCAGGACTTTCCGTGCACCTAGACGTCCAGACGGAAGGACCGGGAGCTCTGGCCTCATCAGCTTGACTCCCCGGCCCTGGGGGCCTGGCGCTCACAGCCCCCTTCTTGTTGGTTCTCTGACTTCGGGGCCACGTGAGCTGGTTTCTCTGGGACGTGGGGGACGATGAGGTCGGTTGGACGGGCAGGGGTGGACAGGGCTGTGTTTTATAGGAACTGGAAAAGGCTGGACCGGGGGCACAGGTTCAAGAGCAGGGAGGGCACAGGTCCCGTGAGGCAGGTCGTTCCCGGGCTGACTCCTCCCATGCCCCTTCCTCCTCATCGCTGGCCGGGATCCTGATCCAGTCATCTTGAAAGAGAGTCAGGTGATAGACACCGCGGGGACAGAGAAAGGAGGCCTTAAGACCGCAGCGCAGAGCCCCCCGAGCGCGTCCCGGGGTCCTCCCCAACACCGCTCTGCTGCTACAGACCGCTTCCCGAGCGTTTACCCTCCTCCTGTGTCTCTACGGCAGAAGCGGTCAGCACCCCCCCGCGTAGGGCCATGCTCGACTCCAGGGAGCAATGCCCACGAGATCACAAAATCAGACGGCACAGGCGATGGCTTTTAAACTGAAATCAAAAAGTTATTTCGTGGCTCGTGGCGCAGGGCTTCAGTAACTGGAATGGCTAAAGGCAGTGGTACTTGGGCTAATTTCCCGTCACTGATGGGACCAGTGATCACGGAAGTAGCGGCTTAAACAAACTCGCTGTCTTGCAGTGTTGACATCAGACGTCCAAGATGGTCTCCCTGGACTGAAATCAAGGCCAGGTTCCTTCTGGAGGCTCTCAGTTTGCAGGGGCTCCTGCCCGCCTCATCCTCGGCCCCTTCCTCCCTCCTGCCCAGGGGCTGGCTGCACCGCTCTTCCTTCACAGACGCTCTGGTGCCTCCCTCTCCTGTGTGTGTAAGGAACCTCATTGCACAGGTCCCCCTGGACAGAGCAGACTACTCATGTCTCAAAGTCAGCTGATCAGCAGCCATTCGCCCCCACCCCCCACCCGGCCACCTGCTAACCTGGTTCCTTCTTGCCATGCCATGTGACACATCCTGGGTGCTGTGGTGAGGGTGTGGACATATCCAGAGGGCCCTTATTCTGCCAACCTCAGTGCCTTGTCGGTTTAGTCTAGGACTTAAATTCACGGAAGTAGCGGCTTAAACAAACTCGCTGTCTTGCAGTGTTGACATCAGACGTCCAAGATGGTCTCCCTGGACTGAAATCAAGGCCAGGTTCCTTCTGGAGGCTCTCAGTTTGCAGGGGCTCCTGCCCGCCTCATCCTCGGCCCCTTCCTCCCTCCTGCCCAGGGGCTGGCTGCACCGCTCTTCCTTCACAGACGCTCTGGTGCCTCCCTCTCCTGTGTGTGTAAGGAACCTCATTGCACAGGTCCCCCTGGACAGAGCAGACTACTCATGTCTCAAAGTCAGCTGATCAGCAGCCATTCGCCCCCTCCCCCCACCCGGCCACCTGCTAACCTGGTTCCTTCTTGCCATGCCATGTGACACATCCTGGGTGCTGTGGTGAGGGTGTGGACATATCCAGAGGGCCCTTATTCTGCCAACCTCAGTGCCTTATCGGTTTAGTCTAGGACTTAAATAGTCATGTACAGATGTGAGAGTTGGACCATAAAGAAGGCTGAGCACTGAAGAATTGATGTTTTTGAACAATGGTGTTGGAGAAGACTCTTGAGGGTCCCTTGAACTACAAGGAGATCCAACCAGTCCATCCTAAAGGAAATCAACCCTGAATATTCATTGGAAAGGCTGATGCTAATGATGAAGCTCCAATCCTTTGGCCACCTGATGCGAAGAGCCGACTCATTGGAAAATCCCTTGGTGCTGGGAAAGACTGAAGGTGGGAGAAGGAGGAGACCACAGAGGATGAGATGGTTGGATGGCCTCACTGACTCAGTGCACATGGGCTTCAGCAGACTCTGGGAGACGGTGATGGACAGGGGGGCCTGGCGCGCTGCAGTCCGTGGGGCTGCAGAGACTCGGACGGGACTGAGCGACTGAATACCAGCAACCGCGCGGAGGAGATGCCTGGGAGTCCCGGTGGGTGTTGGCAGTGACCCCCGCCCCCGTCCCGGCGAGGCCTCCCGGTGGGCTCCTGCAGCTTCACTCCCGCCTCCGAGGGTGTAGAAAGGGCTCCCAGGAAATGCTGGAGGATGACTCTCGGCGCTGGGTTTCAGGGTCTCAGGGTAGACTTCCTGGGTGCTCACAAAGTACAAGCTGTAGATAACGGCACGCAGTAGCCATGACGGGGCGTTCACTGAGCCGACGGGAAGCCAAGCACTCTAGTTGTATCGTCTCACACGGTCGTCCCAAGGAAGCTGTGAGGGGGTGTCGCGCTCACCCCTGGCGCCGCGCTCACCCCTGGTGCCCCAGAGGGAGAGGGGCTCGGAGAAGTTAAGCGACAGCCTTGGTTCCGTCGACCTTGACCCACTGGGATCACATTCTGTTCTCAATGTGCCCCCGAATATGAGCCGGGCTGGGAGACTCCTGTGCTCAAAATCCATCTCAGCCAAAGGAAAGGCCAAGGTCTTCCTCAAGTCCAGGAGGTGGACCCCACCCCACACGCCCTGGGCGCTCACCTCCTGCCCCCAGCACCCGGCCCACAGGCAGTCCTGGGCGCACACTCCCACCCACTCGCCCAATGCCCTCTGTGTCCTGGGTCTCTGCTCACAGTTACCTTCTCTGGAAGAGAAGTGCCCCAGTCTCACATCCCGCTCTCCTGTCCCCGGACAGGCTCGGTGTCTTCGCCACCCACGGGACACACCCTCCAAGTGATCCCCACGTCATAGCTGCTTGGGGCCGGGGTGGTCCCGGCTCAAAGCGTGAACGGCTCCCGGCACGGAGCGGGTGCCCGGTGAACCGGTCCGCGTCCGAGGGCCGAGCGGGGGCGCTGAGCTTGCTGTCTGCAGTGCGCTCGTGTCCCAAGCCTGAACTTGAGAAGAAAGGGGCAAAGTGTCCTGTGCACATTTCATCCGCAGTTCTGGATGAAACACTGCAGGCGATACGTTGTTGACTGGAGCTACAGACAAAACCGAAGAGAAACGCAGCGCTCACTGGGGCTGCCTCTCGACACCACTGAGAAGGAAACTTGGGTTGAATGCGATAACTTGTCACCACAAACCCAGTAAAATGAAGTCAAGATTGAGAGTCACGTTTGTTTAGGTTCAAAGAAATACGCAGTTCACTCTGTAATGTTTCAGGTTTAAGTTAGCTTTGTTCTGCTGATGACTGTGTTTTGCTTAACTACTGCCCATAAAAAGCCCCCAAAACGAGCAACCAAAACCCGCTGGCTCACAGTATGGGGAGCTGGCTCGCTTCAAAGCAAGACCTTTACTGTCAGAAGTAATGTCAGGGCAGGTCTGTATTTCCAAAGAAGTCAGCTGACGTGCACGTGAGTGTTTCCCAGCGTTCACAGTGACTGCCCCCTTGTTGATCACAAATTTATTTATCTTCCCCCTTGTTTTTCATTTGCCTTCCTAATCTGTTCACGGTCTCCTTTCAGATCGTTTCATGTAAGGCAGGGACTTTGAGAAACGTGTGTATCCTAAGTGCTGTTTGTATGGTGTATTATAACAAGGCCAGAGGAATGTTGTTTATGAGTATAAAAATGTAGCTAATACATCAGATGCCATCGACCTCTGATAATTTATAGCCCCTTGTGTTAGTTAATTACAGCTCCTGTATCAGCAGAAAGAACAGCTCTGCTCTCAGACAGGGATCCTGAAAATCGATCGCTGACATGCAGAGGGCTTCAGCAACGGAGTGCGGTGGGTCTGGACTCCTTGTCTTGCTTTGCTGTTGTCTGTGTGAATCCTAAAGGGAAGGAAGGCAAGGTTTAACGTATCTGGCTTTACCTGCGGTGAGTAGATTTACATGGGAGAATGAGAAAGCAATTGCGTATTTGGGAAGACGCAGGCACTCTCCCATCTTTTGAAAATAGATGTGATGTGACCATCGTGTTCCAAAGGCCACGGGCTCTCCGCCCTGCACCTGGTTGGGTGGGAGCACCCCTGGAGGGAGCACCACCCCTCCCTGCTCTGTGAACTGGGCACCGGGCAGTCCCGCTCTCAGCCTGAGGGCTGCTTTTGGAACAGGACAGAGTGTTCAGGCTGCAGAGCTTGCTTCCCAGGGAGAGGAAGGAATGCGTAGTTTTGCTTTACTCCCACAGGGCTTGTGGCGTTCGTTTCTCATCCTTTTTTGCTTTTATTTGGTTTCCAAATGGTTCATCGCGATTGCTCATGTTTCCTCCTTTCACAAAGGGCTTAAAGGACAAACCATGCTCTTTTTTTGAAGAAAAAAAAAAGTCAGGGAACTGTCTGTCCCCGGGGCTTGAATTGAAATGAGGCTCAGCTGATGGATTGATGGTGATGGTGAGAGGCACCGGAGAGGGACACCAGGAAGGATGACCCCCGGGTGTTGAGGAACAGAATCAGTTCCTGACCCCGCTGCCTGTCAGATCCTGGACCGACTTGCACCTGTCCTGGTGCCTGGTGATGGGGTGTCAAAGCCGTCTGCGTTTGGGAACAGGGATGTGCCCAGGGAGGTCTGTAACCTCTTCACTCCTGAGTGCTCCTGAGGGAGGGGCTGGAATGGGAACCCTGGGCGTCTCGCAGAACTGGTCCGCACTTCCTAACCCGCAAAGTGAGGGGGGTGGGCCGGACCCCAGCTCCGAGCTCCGCAGGGATCAGCTTCCCTGGGCGTCTGGAGGGACGACAGCCTCTACGTTCAAGTCGGATCTGCTCAGGGGAACCGGCGCTCTCCCAGGAGAGGCTCCACGGCCCATTCTCTGTTAGATGCCCCCCGCCCTGCCGGAAGTTGCCCAAGACTGAGTGTGAACTGCTGTGTGTATTCTGGAAACTGCCCTTAAGAATCAACCCTCCCCCCAGTTCCCCAGTCCAGACCCCTCTTTCTACTCCTTCACTCACTGTTAGCATCTACAACCACAGGAGGGATTTTTTTTTCCCACATTGAGACGTTCCTGTTTAATTAATGAAGGTTTGGCATTCTCATACCTAGTCATCGGTCAGATTTACTGTCTTCTTACTAAACACACCAAAGAGAATGTCACAAATCACTTACATAGTTAGCAGATGCTGGCAGATTTACGCACCATAGGAAGTTGTATATCAAATGACACGATTTAATGCTTGTTTCGTATGTTCCGTTGATTCCAGAGAGCTTTAATATTTTCCTTATGAGGTTTAACAGCACATAAATACTGTCCACCAGCAAGCAGCCTTTAAGTTTAAGAGAGAGCCACACCCCTTGTTGGACTGACCACAGCTTCTGGACCTGTTGATTGGATCCTGACCATTCTGATCAGCTCTAGCATTATTTTCCCAAATAAGTGGGTTAAATGGCTCGCCCCAGCAACGCTGTGCATGAGCCCTGGAGAGCTGCCCCGTTTCTGATGTGTTTCTCGTCTTTCATTACGGGTGTGAGCAGCCACGCGGCTGTGGGTGGGATGGTTCTGAGCCTGGAGTTAAACACGGAGCTCTCCCGTTTCATCGGCCTTGTTTCGTCAGTATCCTGACTTTATTTCTTCTTAATCTTTTCTCATACTCACTCAGATGTAATCTTCTTTTCCCCCTGAGAAGGTGGTTTGTGAACGTCCCTCCTATGAGCTGCTCTCATTAATATAGCCACCGTACCCTTGACCTCTGTCGTTTTTCTGTATGTTGTAGAGAAACATGAAATGCCGTTTTTCTTTTCTTTTCTTTCAGTTTGGATTGGATTGCCCTCTGTGATACATTTTGAATATAAAACAACTGGTGCTAAGGCCACATCGCGCCAGGTGTTCAGGCTTACGCTTCCCACTTGTGTGTCTCTGGTTCATTTGCCCTGTAACTTTGACCCCATAGTATTTAAAGTATTTCTCACCTCATTCTTTGTCTCAGAAAGTAGGTTTCTTTACAGCATCACACAGTGCCTCTCAAAGAGACAGCACAGCCCGCCAAGGACACTACAAGAATGCTGAAATCGGCAGAAGTTTTTAGGTTCAGAATTGCATTATCTGTTCTTGCGTATTAACTCTTAATAAGCTGTCCTGATATAAACATAGCCACTAATACTTCCGTAAAGTTAAGAAAATGAAGCAGTGTGTCAACAAAAGTGCATCCAGGGTGAACTGATGAGAATCACCTCTTGTTTTTTTTTTTCAAAGAGACGTGTTGGCCACCATCCAGCACCCTCCCAGTCCACGAGTCCTCATTTTAACAAGGTCCCAGGCATGTTTTATCCTGACGTTTCAGACTCCCTACTCTACCCAATGATGCTGGTCTTTTCATGGTGTTATTGTTTTTAATAGAATTCTTTTAACCTCCATAAATTATGATTAAAATGTTAAAAAAGCAAGAGTCGAGGATAGTCCTAAAAGATAGAATGAGATTTGCTAGGTCAGATGAACGAGGCTTAAAAGCTCTCTCTACCCTGACTTACGGTTTTAGAGCACTGAGCTTTCCAGTTAACTTTTATCCAAGGAACTTCAGATTCTAGCTTATGATATCTCATCAGGCATTTCCAAGCGCAAGTTTGATTCGAGGGCATTGGATGTCACACGTTTGTTTCTGAGAATGGGTAGCGGGGAAGCAAGGCATTAGAGACCACGCGTTTCTGAGAACAGGTAGCGGGGAGGCCCGGAGCACTAAGTTGCTCCCCTTTTCATCTCGCTGGTGAGCAGCTTGCGTGTTGTGTCACCCTGCACTCCTGAAGCCCTCACCATGAGCTTTCCCGTGAGAGGCAGGCGCAGAGCTGCTCACAGAACTCAGCCTGGCCCCGAGGCGGGGCACCCGCACCCTCTCTTCGGCTCACTGTGCTTTCCGTGTCCCGAGGCCCTTTAACCTTGGCCCTGACCTTAGTGTGAATGGCCTTCGACTCCATGGGCTCAGACTCGGCCCCTCCTGCATCCCAGCTGGTACTGATGGCCTGCTGGCTTCCTTTGCAGGAAGGCGCTCCCCGGAGAAAGTCAGAGTTCCATTCAGGCGGAGCGCCGCTCTCCCCATCTGCGCTGCGGCCACGCCAGCCTTCTCCCTGCTGCTCTCCCAGCACGCCTGTTTCAGGACCTTCTCGGCAGCTTGCCCTGGGACCCGGGGACATCCTCTGCGGTGGTTTTCAGAGCCACCTCTGGCTGTGGTGGGGGTGAGGGCTGGAGAGGGGCAGACCCCCACTTCATTCTCTTTTTAACATCTCTTTGGGGATCCAGCTTCAGAGACATAGAATGAACGGGGGGAGGTTAGGCCCTGGCCTGGAAATGTCGCAGTGAGCACCAGAGAAGGTGGCTGTTCTACCTGCACATCATCATGCCTGACCTTGGAGGCTGGAATCCTGTCTCTTCCACGGCTAGCATGCTGTGTGACCCTGGGCAAGTCGCTTCACCCCTCAGTGCTGCATGAGATAATGATGAGGATAAAAATAAATTATCCTGCAGGGCGGTTTATGCAATCCTTGGCACACTTGAGTTAACCTCACTAAAGGTAAAATCATCAACTGTCCCACATTATCCACCAGGAGAAGGTCTTCTGAATTTCCAAAGTTAACTTGCTTTCACCCTGTTACTCATTTTAACTCACTTGGAGAATTAAGGTAGGTGGACAATTCCAGAGCTGCATGCAAGGGCGTTGGATTGAAATACAGATGCCTACGTTTCTTTAGCATATGCACAGGTTTAAGCACCAAGCTCCTCAGAACAGCAATTATAGGGCTGTGGGGGGATCCTAACGGGCACACTGGTGGCGCTAAGTGGCTTATTTAATGGAAGTCACACGGTTACATCAACGAGTGGGGTGAAGATAGACAGATGAACATTGTCATCTCTGCTCTGAATTCCCCAGCTTTTGTCTGATTGATTGATTCTGACAATCTTAACACTTTTTAAAAAGGTGCCACATTATCTTTCAAGTTTTTAATATGTCAAAGGAACCACACTGAGACTTTGGTTAGATTATCAAGTGCATTTACTTTCAAGAGGAAGAGGACCATTGTTAGGCTATATTAACACAAGTTTACTTTTTAAAGCACATCTAGAACATTTTTCCCCATTGTTCACATGTGTCCCCTGTCTTTTCCCATCTCATCAGCTTTTTCTAATCAGGCTACATGCCAGTGAGGAACATTGTGAGCCTGCCTCAGAATCATGCAGCAGCTCAGGCTGAGCAAAACTCACAGCAAAGATGCAGTGCTCGGGACACAACTTACATCAGATTCAGCGTCAGTAAGACATTTTTCTGTTCCCTTACAATTAATTCCACATGAAAACAAGCAAGGCTGTAGTTGCCTCTTCACTGGACAAACCAGAGCTGAAGCCCTGCTCTGCTGTGGCCACTGGAACATGGATCTCTGCTGGCCTCAGCCAGCAGTGGCTTGGAAGATGGAAAGTAGTGAAGCAAGTAAGGTATTTATCAGAGGAAATAAATACAGTACGTGTGTATAGACACACAGGGGGACTCAGGGAAAGAGGGTTGCTGAGTCACGCCCCCATGGTGGTTTGAGTCACTTTTAAGCGGGATTTCTTCTGGTTTCCTTCTGCCAGTCATTGCGGTTTCATGGTTCACAGTCCAGATTTGGTTTATCTCAGGATCCTCTCATGTGTGCACACCTCTCTAAGCCAAGATGGATCCCACCACAAAGGCCTATGGGTAGAGCATCCCTTGACGTGACTCCCCTTTGGCCTCCAAGGAGCCTTTTCTGCGCACGTGTGGTTGGGGAGGCCTCGACTTTGAGAACGAGAAATATGTGGTCTGTGCAGGGTCCAGCCTCCTCTCTTAATTTCCCTCCTACTCCCGTCTTGGAGTTTTGGCCACTAGAGAATGAATCTCTGATTGCTTTACCCTGGGGGGCCCATCTGCCTCCCGCCTCTAAACTAAGATGAAGCTGCTGGTTACCAGCTGTGAGAGCTAAGTCACCCATTTGTTCACGGCCGTCGACTGTTCCCTGCCCTGTCCCTCTGGGCCGTCCCCCCTCCATGCCGGAGGCAGGAGGGCCCCAGGAAGTGCCCACTGACCCCAGGGACAGCTCAGATCACTGGGCGCCAGGAGGGGAGCTGCCGGTCTCACCTCCACACTGTTGCATTGTTCAAAGGGCAGGTAACAGGGATCACTTGAGGCAGTAGATACTCCAGTGCCTTCTGCTTGGGAGCCGAAAAGAGATGCCCACGTGCTCAGACTGGCTTGAGGTCCACCAGGGACTCTCGGAAGTCAGCAGTAACAATACCCTGCCCTGGCCAGCGTTGTCCGAGCCCTCTGGAGCCATGGATGAGGAGGGGTGAGACCAGGGAGTCTTTGGAAGGCCCTCCTCATCCCCTGCTCTGCCCTTGATCAATGTGAGCCAGAGATAAAGAGGAGGCTGGGTCTTGCAATGGAGGCAAACCAAGAGGAAATTGAGGTCCAAAAGTAAATGAAAGCAATGGCTCCTCAGAATCTTTAGATTAAATTAATCGATGGACACTCCTGTTGGCAGAGTACAGAGCTGAGATGCCAAATCTATAGATGAGAATAAAACCTGATGGTTTTAAATATAGTCAAATGTAACTGAATTCTGAATCCCTTAGTAAGGCAGAGTGTAGACACAGTTCTCCAAATTAAATTCTAGAAGAGTGGTCTATAACATAGGCTGAAATTTTTGAATTGCTTATTTTAGCATATATTTAAAAATATACATGATGTGTTAATGGATTGAGCCTTTCCTCTGCATATAGTCCGTTAAAACATAGACCAGAAATAGATGGGCATTCTTCTTCTTTTGCTGATGGGGATGGTGCTCAGAGTACTCTGTGTTAGAATCTACTGGAAACACAAATGTGCTCCCCTAAGACTCACAGAACCTCCTCTCCTGCAGACTCACACCCTTCTCCTGCAGCTTCAGTAACTGGGGAGAATGTGCAGTTAATGAGGGGAGCCAGCACCTCCGCCTGGCTCAGTCATGCTCAGCTGCTATACTTACGTGGACATCTGCTTCCTCTGTTAATGGCTAGAAGTCACTATTGAGGGAAGGGTGAGCCAGGAGTATTTCAGGGAAAGGACGATCAGCTCTAGGATGGTGCCAAAGGAAATTCTGGCCAAGTAGGACGAAGTCCATGCCTTCAGTGCTTCGTTATTGCTGAAAGGTAGGCTTTGGCCACAGACAGTCCAGCCAGCTCAAGAATGCCCAGTCTGATGGGCGGCTTCTGTGAGAGGCTGCTGGGAGATGAAGACGGAGAGGAGGGAGAAAGGGATGGAAGGAGGAGGGAGAGGATGATGGAGGTGAGGATGGAGAGGAGGAAGGAGGGGAAAAGGGAGAAGCCGGAGAAGCAGAGGCCGAGAGCCCGTTAGGATCGACACTGTGGTCTTAACAGAGAGGCCCTCTCAACTTTGCAGAATCGTTCACCCCTAGGACTTGGTGCTGGGATCCAGCCCCGGTGGATCCAGGGTAATTCGAAGGGGAGACGGAGTCGGCGTCCTAGGAAAAAACTTATTTAATTACAGATATATAGAGAGACTAGAAACGGATAATGTAGTAGGAAAATTAGTGGAGAAAAAGATGCTGAATAATGTGGTTTACGTGGAATACCAATCACCACCTACGTAGGCCACAGGCATCTTTCCGTTCTCCCGAAGGCGAGGAGGCACTGAGGCCTCCCCGGTCCGATCTTAGAAGCCCAGGCAAAATTAGCAGGCTTGGTGAGTACCCACATTCCAGATGGGAATTCAGCCAGAAAAATGAGGAGCAAGAAAGAAACAACACAGGGGAATCAGTCTTTCCAGAAACTGATCTGATTTCTTTATTTTTCAGGTTTGCTTATATACTTTTTGTTATACATAGGGATGAATACAGAGTCACGCGGGGGTCAGCAGACTTGACACTTGTCACAATCAGGTGCTTTGTATAAAATTATACAAAGGTCTTATGGGTTTTACATCATCTTCTGGCCATGAGGCCTGCTGACATTTTATGGCCCTTTCTGATAACGGCCAGTCAACCAGAAAACTTGTTTTTTCCGAGGGTGATTTTTTTCTTAAACCAGGAGCCACCCTCCAAATAAAGTTGCATTCCTACAGGGTGAGGGTGTAGTGGGTTACAATCAAGAGGAATTTACTTAGCCTCAGGTTTAACATGATTAATCTTAAAGGTTAATACTTATTCTTCCTATATGCTAGCTATATTCATTATAAGGGCAAGGAATATGGAGATTTAGCAGCAAATATTGGCCCAACAAATGAAAACCCTTCACCAGTGTTCCCCTTAAGATCTATTTAGTCTTAAGATAGTGGTAAAGTTACATTTTTACATAGCAAGGACACAGTGATTTATAACAAAGTACAGTGATCTATAACAAAAGAGAAAATTTGTTAACTCAAAAAGTCTAGTATTGTTAACCTCAAAAACTACTATATTTCCTTTTCTACATTCCAAATACATTAATTAATATATTCCTAGGTGCCTAAGGATATGGAGGCCTGGAGGCAATCATTGACTCAACAATGAGAAAAGCCCTGTGCTAATTAAGACTTTCAAAATACTCCAAACTCTCTGTGCTGTTTATGGTTGAGAGGTTGTCACACAAGCTAGTCCGTCAGCAGAGAGGTTTGACCTGAGACACCTTTGTCACACCCAGGGAAGGAAATTAGCTGTAATTATTGGCATGACAAATGAAAAAACCCTTCACCAATATAATTTCTAATCAACCCAGTATACTATACTAATAATTTTCTAACTTCTCAAAAGAGTCTGTATTTAGAAAGTTTTAAAGCATTTTGTGCCTCTCACGGTTGGGAGGCTGTAAACAATCACATGTGGCCGGATGAAACTGATAAGGCAGGCTAGAGAACCTTCAGAGGAGTTTGTAAGTTGAAACACTCTTGTCACGCCCAGGAATTTTTATTAACTGGAGCTGCAAGTTAGCTCCTTCTCCGAGAGAAATGGTGATGGGGGAGAGCCCCCCGTAAAATCAGAGGTGTAGCTGAGAGCATAAAACAGACTCTGGTTTTGGGGGTAGATGCTTGGGAACAGGGGGTCTCCTGAGGCTCGATCCTGCCGAAGCCTCCTTCCTCATGACCTTTGCCATGGGCAGAGTTCCTCACACTGGCTCCCAGCATCTTGGAGTCTGGAAGGACCCCAGAGTCACAGAGATCTTGAGTCATTAGTCAACATATTTAGAACAGGGTTGGAATAAGAGAAATCTAATTTACATTTTTATGTAACTTTTTCTCTTTTTTGCAGTTTCATGTACTCAGAAAGTCTTGACCATTTCTTGAAGGGAAAATTGGCAATTGTAGTCAATTTCTCATTAAAAGTTTGAGAGAAATATGATAGTTCTTAAAGAACCTCTTTATAATTTACTGCACAGCTGTAGTTATTATAATTCTTGAGATCCTCTGCTGAAAGGCACTATTTAAAGCACAAAGTACTTTTGAATATTAACTCATTAATCCTAACGACACCCTTGTGGGGAAGGTAGGTGGCAAAATGACTCACTCAAGGCCACATTAGGAAGTCAGTGGTAGAGTTTGGCACTTGGGAGAAGAGTTTCTAGAGTTTTTAGAAGTGCTTTTCTCACTAAATTAGTCCTATCAGCTAGGAAGGGATCAGCAGGGAGTCCGTGGACAGGCTAGGAGGTCACATATTTTCATTCATTCGACATACCATTCAGAGTTCTTGTTTGCAAACAACACAGATCAGCTCAGAATCTGGGGGGGAGGGGACTTACTGGAAGGACAACCCCTTGTCCACAGTATCGTGAGGTGTCTCAGGAACTAGGCCCAGGTAACAGGCAGAGGCAGGGAGAGTCTGAGCCTTGGGTACCAGGGATGGTGTGGAGTAAACCCTAGACCCTGCATTTCTGCATCCATCATCCACAGCCCCAGAAGAAACATCCAGTTGACTGAGTTCATATAATACTATGTTCCGCATAAGAAAAAAGCGAAACAAAGAAAGACATTTGAAAAGGGTGGACTGTCTCCCGTGTGCTGGGCCCTGAGTGAGAGATGTAGGCTGTGCTCCCCTGGGGCTCGGATGTGAAGGAGGCCACCTGGAGAAGAGCGGAGCCCGCCGCTGCTGCTGTTCAGTCGCGCCTGACTCTTTGTGACCCCGTGGACTGCGGCCCACCAGGCCCCGCTGTCCTCCACGATCTCCTGGAGCTTGCTCACACTCGTGTCTATTGAGTCAGAGATGCCGTGCAACCATCGCACGCTCTGCCGTCCCCTTCTCTTCTCGCCTGTGGCTACAGGAGCTCAAGGAGTAAGAGACAGAATGCTGGGTTGGGAGGGGTCGAGGTGGGCTTCCTAGAGGAGGTGAGATCTTACATAGATCTCGAACGACAAGTGGCCATTTGTGCTAAGTTGCTTCAGTGGTGTCCAGCTCTTTGTGACCCCATGGACTGCAGGCTGTCGGCTCCTCTGTCCACGGGATTCTCCAGGCAAGAATCCTGGAGTGGGTTGCCATGCCTGCTCCGAGGGGTCTTCCCCACCCAGGGGTCTAAGCTACACCTCTTATGCCTTGTGCACTGGCAGGTGGGTTCTTTACCAGTAGTGCCACCTGAGAAGCTCTTTACCATACGGTAAAGGAGAGGGGAGCTGAAGCGATTCCTTCAGGCCTAAGACACGGCAAGGTCACTGGCACAGATGTGAAGGAGAGCAGGTGGGCTTTGCACCGTGACTGACCCGTGATTCATAGAATAGGTGGCAGGAGAAGGCAGAGGAAGTGAGCTGTGCTAGAAACTGGACTTTCCCTGGGAATTAAGGGAACACGGCCGTAAGAATTCAACAGTATTTCTTAAGGTCTCTGGAGGACCCTGTGGGGGACTGGGCTACTGGTCGACCGCTGTGTCTTCAACCCCATGACGCTCTGGCTGGGCTGTGAGCCTTTGCTTGTGCTGTTCCTTCCTGCTGAGACACCCTTCCCTCACTGACTCTGGTTTCTCCACGTCGGCGCTGCAGGACGGGAGGAGATGGAGCAGTCCTGGGGCTAACTATGGGCAGGAATGTGTGTCTTCTTCCTGCTCTGTATAACGCTGAGCTACTAGCACAAACTTAATGAATGTTCAACAGAAGGAATGAATATTCCCACAATATGAAGTTTAAAGAAGATAAGAGAAAAAAAGAGGAGAGCCAACATTTCAAGAACAAATTCACAGTCTCTTGCTCAGCTCAAAAAACTGAATTTTGAGTATCCTGGGTGCTTACTTTAACCCTGACTCGAGCGAAAGCTCAGTGTCAAATCTCAGGTGACGTGCACTGCAGTGACACACTTGCTGTTCTCACTGCTTTGGGCACACGCGTGCTGGGTACACGCGTGCTGGGTGTGTGCCAAGCTGCTTCAGTTTGTCCGACTCTTTGCGACCCCATGGACTGTATGTAGCCCGCCAGGCTCCTCTGTCTGTGGGATTCTCCAGGCAAGGATACTGGAGTGGGTTGCCATGCCCTCCTCCAGAGGATCTTCCCAACCCAGGGATCAAACCCGGGTCTCTTAGGTTTTCTGCATTGGCGGGGGGCTTTTTTTACCACTAGTGCCACCTGGGAAGTGAGATTGCCAGTTCCTGTGGTAATTTTATGTTTAACTTCTTAAGAAAGAACCACACTATTTTCCATCATGGCTGCACCATTCTACCAGACATGCCCAGAGGTTCCAATTGCTCCATGTCCTCACCAACAATCTTTCTTTTCTTTTTTTAAAAATAACAGCCCCTGGATGGGGGAGCCTAGTGGGCTGCCGTCTATGGGGTTGCACAGAGTCAGACACGACTGAAGCGACTTAGCAGCAGCAGCAGCAGCAAGCAGTGGGAAGCGGGTGTCTCATTGTGTTGTTTTACCTCCTAAATATGTTGCCTGTGGGTTTATCCCCCACCCAGGGCTGCCAGCTGCGCAGGCACAGGCGGGGGCACGCACACTCGTAGGGGAGCAAGGCATGGCCCATGGAGGGGGTCGGGGTGCACATGGCCTGCAGGCCTCTGCTGTCCTGCCCCACACACGGCAGCCCTGAGCCTCTGTCTCAAATGCGAGCCCTTGTTGTAACCTCCCAGGGTTCCGTGCCTCAGCTGCCCACAGCTCAGGACCACCGGGAACATTTTACTGACCAAGTCAGGTTCTTAGGATCTCTTGTCAAGTGTCTGATGGATCACAGAGGTGTCAGGCCCTCGGAAGCAATAAATGCATGTGTTTACCTTTCCATCCCTAGTCGCTCACACAGGCCCGGCTACTGAGCAAATGCTTCACAGGTGTTTTTGATTCACTGAGAGGAAGAAAAAGTTCCCTGCTCCTCCTCACTCCAGGAAGCTTGGCCCTGTCATCTGCTGGCTCCCTCCTGGCGAAGTTTCTCTTCTCTCACCCTCGTCGACTAAACCCTTTGGCTTCCTGTTCCAGCTGCGCCTTCTCCACGAAGCCCAGGCTCATTCTCTGCTCTACTTCCTTATGTCTGGAGCGCCAATACTCTGGCCCCCTGGTGCAAAGAGCCTGCTCATTGGGAAAGACCCTGATGCTGGGAAAGAGTGAGGGCAAGAGGAGAAGGGGGCAGCAGGATGAGATGGCTGGGTGGCATCACTGACTCCATGGACATGAGTTTGAGCAAGCTCCGGGAGTTGGTGATGGACAGGGAGGCCTGGTGTGCTGCAGTCCATGGGGTTGCAAAAAGTTGGACACGACTTATTGACTAAACAACAGTTCTCTGCTCTAAATTCATCTTTTCCTCCTTTGGAGATCATTGAATCCACTCTGCACTTCACAGAGGAGAGAGCAGAGGCCAGAAAGGGCCAGATTGACTCACTGGTGTGATTTGGTCTGGAACCAAGACTTCCAGCCCAGAGCCGGTGCTCAGCACTGGCCCCAGCCCCCTGGTGGGACCTTCACCGTCTGGAGCTGGTGACCCGGGTCTAGCACTCTTCTCATCAGGGCTGGACAGAGGCCTTTCTCATGTGCTAATGCGTGTGCTAATGGCCCAGCCCCAGTCTGTCAGCCAATACTTTGGTACCTCTGATAGATCTACGCAACACTTATTTAGCAGAGTTAGGGAGATGCCAACTCGACTCTATAAATAAATAATACACTCTACAAATGACAGTGTATCTCTTTATTCAGATCAAATTTTGAGCTTTGCTGTATTCACGGAATGTGGCAAATGTGTCACTTGGAAGCATCTTTCACGACCCTATTTCTGTCACTCATCACGGGACAGTGTTGATCACTTACAGTCATTTCCTCATTCCCTGGACAGACCCTGGTGGAGCCCTTCTGTGCCACACCCCATGTGGGAGCTGGGATTCCTCTATGAGCAAGAGCAACCACAGCGCCTGCCGTCAAAGTTGGGGAGGGGTGCGAGTAAACCTCTCCCCCGTGAGTGTGCAAGGGGTGGGAGTGTGTAAGGGCTGGGGTGCTGAGGTGCAGTCAGGGAGGCCTCCCTGAGAGGGGGGCCCGGGTGAGACCCGGCTGGTGGAAGCTGGAGGGGGGCGTCTCGCATCGGAGCCGACAGGAAAACAGTGGCTCGTGCTGGGCATCGAGGCCACACTTAGGATGTTAAATTCTGAGCAGAAAAACAAGGGGGAGCCCCGGAAGGCATTTCCAGCCAGGGTGGTCCTGACAGTGTCGACTGAAAAACTGGTTACAGCCAAAAGTTGAGAGTTATGTTTTATTCGGTGGGAATTTTTTGGACTTCAAACCCAGGAGACACCATCTCAAGTGACCCTGAGAGAAGTGCTCTGAGGTGAGGAGAGGAGCCAAGTAATGCAGAAGTTCTATAGCAAAGGGCAGGTTGTCTGCACATCAGAAGGTTATCTGAGAGGAAGAAAAAGTTCCCTGCTCCTCCTCACTCCAGGAAGCTTGGCCCTGTCATCTGCTGGCTCCCTCCTGGCGAAGTTTCTCTTCTCTCACCCTCGTCGACTAAACCCTTTGGCTTCCTGTTCCAGCTGCGCCTTCTCCACGAAGCCCAGGCTCATTCTCTGCTCTACTTCCTTATGTCTGGAGCGCCAATACTCTGGCCCCCTGGTGCAAAGAGCCTGCTCATTGGGAAAGACCCTGATGCTGGGAAAGAGTGAGGGCAAGAGGAGAAGGGGGCAGCAGGATGAGATGGCTGGGTGGCATCACTGACTCCATGGACATGAGTTTGAGCAAGCTCCGGGAGTTGGTGATGGACAGGGAGGCCTGGTGTGCTGCAGTCCATGGGGTTGCAAAAAGTTGGACACGACTTATTGACTAAACAACAGTTCTCTGCTCTAAATTCATCTTTTCCTCCTTTGGAGATCATTGAATCCACTCTGCACTTCACAGAGGAGAGAGCAGAGGCCAGAAAGGGCCAGATTGACTCACTGGTGTGATTTGGTCTGGAACCAAGACTTCCAGCCCAGAGCCGGTGCTCAGCACTGGCCCCAGCCCCCTGGTGGGACCTTCACCGTCTGGAGCTGGTGACCCGGGTCTAGCACTCTTCTCATCAGGGCTGGACAGAGGCCTTTCTCATGTGCTAATGCGTGTGCTAATGGCCCAGCCCCAGTCTGTCAGCCAATACTTTGGTACCTCTGATAGATCTACGCAACACTTATTTAGCAGAGTTAGGGAGATGCCAACTCGACTCTATAAATAAATAATACACTCTACAAATGACAGTGTATCTCTTTATTCAGATCAAATTTTGAGCTTTGCTGTATTCACGGAATGTGGCAAATGTGTCACTTGGAAGCATCTTTCACGACCCTATTTCTGTCACTCATCACGGGACAGTGTTGATCACTTACAGTCATTTCCTCATTCCCTGGACAGACCCTGGTGGAGCCCTTCTGTGCCACACCCCATGTGGGAGCTGGGATTCCTCTATGAGCAAGAGCAACCACAGCGCCTGCCGTCAAAGTTGGGGAGGGGTGCGAGTAAACCTCTCCCCCGTGAGTGTGCAAGGGGTGGGAGTGTGTAAGGGCTGGGGTGCTGAGGTGCAGTCAGGGAGGCCTCCCTGAGAGGGGGGCCCGGGTGAGACCCGGCTGGTGGAAGCTGGAGGGGGGCGTCTCGCATCGGAGCCGACAGGAAAACAGTGGCTCGTGCTGGGCATCGAGGCCACACTTAGGATGTTAAATTCTGAGCAGAAAAACAAGGGGGAGCCCCGGAAGGCATTTCCAGCCAGGGTGGTCCTGACAGTGTCGACTGAAAAACTGGTTACAGCCTAAAAGTTGAGAGTTATGTTTTATTCGGTGGGAATTTTTTGGACTTCAAACCCAGGAGACACCATCTCAAGTGACCCTGAGAGAAGTGCTCTGAGGTGAGGAGAGGAGCCAAGTAATGCAGAAGTTCTATAGCAAAGGGCAGGTTGTCTGCACATCAGAAGGTTATCGTCAGTGAAAGGAAACTCCACGCCCCAAGTTACAGCATTTAGGGCTTTTCTGTGTGGGGGAGGGTGCAAGCGTCTGGGCTCGCTGGAATCACCCTTTCACAGGCATCTCAGCCCTCCTGGCCCAGCATCCTGCGTTTTCACATCCCGAGCTGCCGTGGGGCTCACCATCGGGAGGGGCTGCAGCCTGATGGCTGGTATCCTTCTCCTTCCTGCGTGCCCTCAGGGCTCACATTGGAGGGCTGGGCTCCCCATGACTGACATCCTTGTTTACTGACATGGCAGGAAATATTTCACTTCTCAACAGGATCGGATTTCCACTCCAGCCGCAGCTTAGAGTGTAGATTGGAATAAGTGGCCCTCGAGAAGTCTGGAAAAGAGATGACAGTGACTGGACCAGTCTGGGGCCCAGGGTCAGAAGGGTTTGAGACACACAGGGAGTGGAATCAATGGAAAGTAGTGTGGGGGCCCGGCTGACACAGAGAAGGTCCAGCTTGTCCAAAGGGACAGTGGCACACTGTCCTCCTTGAACCTGAGGCGCCTTTGAGACGTCCCAGGGGAGACACCAGGGGTGTATGGATGAGTGGTGGTGTTTAGAGGAGGGATCTGGACTGAGCTGCAGCTGAGTTTGGGAGGGGCTGCGTCTGAGTGCAGAGATGACCAGGCAGCCCAGGGAGGAGGACAGGGGCAAGTGCCCAGCAGCAGTGGGAAGGAGTGTCCATGAGGCAGGGGTCACCTAAGAGCCCGGTGAGGGGGACACGTAGTATCCATTACATTTAGGAGCAACAGCTGAGTCCATGGTAGGAGAGGGCAGAGCCAGACTCTTATGGGTCAAATTGTGCATGGAAAGTGGGGGAGCGGCCTGCGGCTGGGACACATCTCTGTGGACTTGGGGTGATGGGGAGGAGGGCACCAGGGGGCAGGCCGGAGGCCATGCAGGTCCGGCAGTCTCCTGCTTGCGTGTGAATGAGCAGGAGCAAACTCTGCAGGAGGAGCTGCCCGGCAGCTCAGAGCAGGCCAGCTGCCGGGGCTAGTTTCGGGGCAAGTGCAGCACAGGCGGGCCACATCACAGGGACTGGCCTGGAATAAGAAAGACTCTCTGATCTCTGATTTAATAGAAGGGAGGGAGATGGATGCAGGCAGACATGGGAGGCGGCATCACCTAGCGGACAGAGGGGTGGGTGGACATGAGAAGGATGGGAAAGTTGGATGCACAGACAGCGAACCAGCAGACCAGAAAGTGCCGCTGAGTGCCGGGTGTGTGCGCCTGTTTTGAGTCCTGATTGTAAGTGAAGGCTGACTCCAGGGTCCCACCGCATGTCTTTATATGGCCCCTCCCATGCTGATCCAGAGCAAGAAGATATTGGGCTTTTTTTTTTTTTTTTTTTTGAGTTGAGGTTTCGCCAGATGATGTGCAAAAATGGAAAGGGGTGGAGGTGAAGGTCCGCATCATGGATCCAAGCTGAGTAAGAAGGAATCGAGGAAGAGAGAGGAGGGTCTATGGAGCAGGACGAGCTGAGCAAAGAGGCCAGCCTCCGTCCTGGGGAGATGACACTGCACGGGGCGGGTGTTGGGCTCAGCATCTCAGCCCTGACGACAGAGCTGGAGACCGCTGCTCTTAAGCTACATGGGAAGAAGCTTGTGGGCTCCTGCTGCCAGAACGGCTGCAGAAGCACCAGCTCTCACAGCCACAGGCACAGAGTTGGGTGGAAGAGAGGACCTGCCCACCCTCAAACCACGTCCAGAGCCCGGGGCACTGTTGCGTTCCTCCTCCTAACCCAGGCTGCCCCACGGAAAGCAGCCCTCACCAGGGTGCATGCTCACGCAGCCTTGTGGGGTCCTGTCTCCCAGGAGGGGCCCTCCCCAGAGGATGGGGCATGCTGTGACCTTTCGGGGTGCCGAGTACCTACTGCGCCCTGGGGGCTTTGGCAGGAATGTCCACATCTGGTCCTCAGAACAGCCTATTTAACTGGTGCTGTGATTGCCGACGGGCAGAGTCAGACCTGCCTGACCTCACACAGGGAGCAGAAACATCTCTGAAATCAGGACCCAGCTCTTCGAACTCCACTGAGCGCCCACTCCTGGGGCCATGTGTCATCAAAGCAGCTGCAGATTCTGAGAAACACAGAATTAAAACCAACCACTTGGGCTAGACTGGGGCCTCCCGGGGGGCGCTGGTGGTAAAGAACTTGACGGCCAGTGCAGGAGACACTCAGTACGCAGGCTCGATCGCTGGGTCGGGAAGATCCCCTGGAGAAGAAATGGCGGCCCGCTGCAGTGCTCTGCCTGGGAAATCCCATGACTGGAGGAGCCTGAAGGGCTGCAGCCCATGGGCTCGCAAGGCTCAGACACGACTGAAGCAGGCACACAGGCCCAGAGCTGAGGGGAGGAGCGGGGGAGAGGGTGCTGCGGGCTCGGGGCTCCTCTGCGGCCAGGGGCAACGTGCAGCAATCACAGAGTGGGGTCAGGAGCAGACGCTCACGGACGTTCTGAGACTAGAACTGTCTCTCTTTAAAGCGGTGGATTTCCTGTGTGTGAATACATTAATAGCTCAAAAAAAAGTGGGAAACTACTGTGTCAAAAATTATCACATATAAAGATTGCTGTTGGTCAGTTGCTCAGCCGTGTCTGACTCTTGTGACCCAATGGACTGTGGCGCCAGGCTCCTGTGTCCATGGGATTCTCCAGGCAAGAGTGCTGGAGGGGATAGCCATGCCCTCCTGCAGACGATCATCCCAACCCAGGGATCAAACCCACAGCTCCTGCTTGGCAGGCAGATTCTTTACCACTGAACCCCCTGGGAAGCTCCATATAAAGAATACCAAAGGTCAAAAAATATCTTAGACAACCCTTTTTTTAATATCCATCATTCTGTGGCTTAATTTCCCTTCAGCCAAAAGGCCTTCCATTAATGTGGGCTCTTTAGGAACTATAGGAAATAATGAACAGGATGGTATGATTTCAAAGTTATTCTCCCAAATGATTTCAGGAGTTACAAATCATGGGTGGGGAACAGAACCGCTGTGTTACTTGGACCCAAGATGACAGTAGGTTGAGGTCATCCACTGGCGCCTGCAGTCCTCGGGTACAGGGAGCCCCTGGCGGCCTGAGCCCCTGGCTCTGATCAGCTCTGGAAAATGAAGATGCCCCAATCAGTAGATTTCTTAGAGGAACCTCAGGACCTCACGCTAAACATTATTCACCCCTCGTGAGGTAACTGGACTGCTCTATTTTCTAAAATAACCCCTGGCAGTAAATGCTGACTTACATTTTCAAAGAAAAAGCTTGGGCAAAAGATGAAGCGTGGGACCCACATAGTTTATGATGCAGCCAGTGCAGGAATGTTGGAAGCAGAGCCGTAGGAAAAATAATAAATAAAACGGGAAAAGATTACAAAGGAAGAAAATTCACCACGCTGACTCTGTGGCCATACATGGCTACACACACCACAGCCTCGGAGCCACAGCGCGGAGGGCGCTCGCTGTGTTCTTAGTAAGCGTCAGCGCCTCCTGCATCCTCCCAGTATTCCGTTTCTCCGGGCCTTCAGTTTCCTTATTTGGGGCTCTCATCACTCTGAAGCTCTGGGAGGATTTTAAGATCCTCCAAGGAGGATGGGTTTCCATCCTCCCCTCCTGCCTTCCCACGCTCGCCACCACCCAGGCGCTCCCGGGAGGCAGTGGTTCCTAAGGATCTCGCAACTCAGGAAATCCCACTTCTCATCCTGGGCCCAGAACATGGATGACCTTGACAGTCACCATCCTGTGGCATGAATCTCTCAATGATCCATCTGGAAAGTCACCTGGTCCTCAGGGTCTGTCCACACAGGATCCGTTTCAGAGTGATAAAAAGAAGACCCAACGGCAGAAAGACACTAGGGCTAAGAAGGTGACAATGTAGCTTGAGTCCTTCCCCAGTCTAAAGGTCAAAGGGTGGATCATGTTCCCAGAAGCTACGGGAGACCTGGAGGGCAATAAACCACCCTCACGACCGGTCTCGACTTCACAAAAATGAATGTAGTAGGTGTGAGATACTTGACATCTGGAAAAAAAGGCTGTAAAATTCCTCAGAAACCAATGGGCCCTAGAGTGGGGATAAGGCCCAGTGGGATCCCGGTTAATCCGCTGTAGTCTGACCTCCCACCAGAAAGGGGAGGCCTCGGACAGACAGCAGGAAGGGGAGGATGCTAAGACTGAGTAGATGGTTTGAGCAACGCCGCAGAACTGACGCTTCCCACATAGGGACAGGGCGTGTTTCGGAAGAGAGACGCTCCAGGGGGATAGGGTCACTTGCACAGACCTTGGGGATGGCGCTGCCTTACGCTGAACTGCGTGGAATCACTAACAGTGGACTGGTTTCTGACCTACAAACATGGCAGTTTCATACTCAGTTCAGCTGAGTTGGCCAGAGAGCTGGGTCTTCTCTCTCTTCCTCTGTTTTGTTGTTGTTGTTTGTTTGCTTGCTTGCTTCCTTTGGGGGAGCTATTGGAGGTTTTCACTCTTTGGAGGCATCAGTCATTGTCCTTGGGAAGTTCAGTTCAATTCAGTCGCTCAGTAGTGTCCGACTCTTCGTGACCCCATGGACTGCAGCACACCAGGCTGCCCTGTCCATCACCAACTCCCGGAGCTTGCTCAAATTCATGTCTTTTTAGGAACTATAGGAAATAATGAACAGGATGGTATGATTTCAAAGTTATTCTCCCAAATGATTTCAGGAGTTACAAATCATGGGTGGGGAACAGAACCGCTGTGTTACTTGGACCCAAGATGACAGTAGGTTGAGGTCATCCACTGGCGCCTGCAGTCCTCGGGTACAGGGAGCCCCTGGCGGCCTGAGCCCCTGGCTCTGATCAGCTCTGGAAAATGAAGATGCCCCAATCAGTAGATTTCTTAGAGGAACCTCAGGACCTCACGCTAAACATTATTCACCCCTCGTGAGGTAACTGGACTGCTCTATTTTCTAAAATAACCCCTGGCAGTAAATGCTGACTTACATTTTCAAAGAAAAAGCTTGGGCAAAAGATGAAGCGTGGGACCCACATAGTTTATGATGCAGCCAGTGCAGGAATGTTGGAAGCAGAGCCGTAGGAAAAATAATAAATAAAACGGGAAAAGATTACAAAGGAAGAAAATTCACCACGCTGACTCTGTGGCCATACATGGCTACACACACCACAGCCTCGGAGCCACAGCGCGGAGGGCGCTCGCTGTGTTCTTAGTAAGCGTCAGCGCCTCCTGCATCCTCCCAGTATTCCGTTTCTCCGGGCCTTCAGTTTCCTTATTTGGGGCTCTCATCACTCTGAAGCTCTGGGAGGATTTTAAGATCCTCCAAGGAGGATGGGTTTCCATCCTCCCCTCCTGCCTTCCCACGCTCGCCACCACCCAGGCGCTCCCGGGAGGCAGTGAGTTCCTAAGGATCTCGCAACTCAGGAAATCCCACTTCTCATCCTGGGCCCAGAACATGGATGACCTTGACAGTCACCATCCTGTGGCATGAATCTCTCAATGATCCATCTGGAAAGTCACCTGGTCCTCAGGGTCTGTCCACACAGGATCCGTTTCAGAGTGATAAAAAGAAGACCCAACGGCAGAAAGACACTAGGGCTAAGAAGGTGACAATGTAGCTTGAGTCCTTCCCCAGTCTAAAGGTCAAAGGGTGGATCATGTTCCCAGAAGCTACGGGAGACCTGGAGGGCAATAAACCACCCTCACGACCGGTCTCGACTTCACAAAAATGAATGTAGTAGGTGTGAGATACTTGACATCTGGAAAAAAAGGCTGTAAAATTCCTCAGAAACCAATGGGCCCTAGAGTGGGGATAAGGCCCAGTGGGATCCCGGTTAATCCGCTGTAGTCTGACCTCCCACCAGAAAGGGGAGGCCTCGGACAGACAGCAGGAAGGGGAGGATGCTAAGACTGAGTAGATGGTTTGAGCAACGCCGCAGAACTGACGCTTCCCACATAGGGACAGGGCGTGTTTCGGAAGAGAGACGCTCCAGGGGGATAGGGTCACTTGCACAGACCTTGGGGATGGCGCTGCCTTACGCTGAACTGCGTGGAATCACTAACAGTGGACTGGTTTCTGACCTACAAACATGGCAGTTTCATACTCAGTTCAGCTGAGTTGGCCAGAGAGCTGGGTCTTCTCTCTCTTCCTCTGTTTTGTTGTTGTTGTTTGTTTGCTTGCTTGCTTCCTTTGGGGGAGCTATTGGAGGTTTTCACTCTTTGGAGGCATCAGTCATTGTCCTTGGGAAGTTCAGTTCAATTCAGTCGCTCAGTAGTGTCCGACTCTTCGTGACCCCATGGACTGCAGCACACCAGGCTGCCCTGTCCATCACCAACTCCCGGAGCTTGCTCAAATTCATGTCTATCGAGTTGGTGATGCCATCCAACCATCTCATCCTCTGTCGTTCCCTTCTCCTCCTGCCTTCAGTCTTTCCCAGCATGGAGGTCTTTTCCAGTGAGTCAGTTCTTCACATCAGGTGGCCAAAGTATTGGAGCTTCAGCTTCGCATCAGCCCTTCCAATGAATATTCAGGACTGATTTCCTTTAGGATTGACCAGTTGGATCTCCTTGCAGTCCAAGAGACTCTCAAGAGTCTTCAACACCACAGTTCAAAAGCATCAGTTATTTGGCATTCAGCTTTCTTTATACTGCAACTGTCATACATGTCTACTGGAAAAACTGTAGCTTTGACTAGATGGACCTTTGTTGGCAAAGTAATGTCTCTGGTTTTTAATATGCTGTCTAGGTTGGTCATAGCTTTTCTTCCAAGGATTAGGCGTCTTTTAATTTCATGGCTGCAGTCACCATCTGCAGTGATTCTGGAGCCACCCAAAAGAAAATCAGCCACTGTTTCCCCATCTATTTATCATGAAATGATGGGACCGCATACCATGATGTTTGTTTTCTTAATTTTGAGTTTTAAGCCAACTTTTTCACTCTCCTCTCTCACCTTCACCAGGAGGTATTTTAGTTTTTCGCTTTCTGCCATAAGGGTGATGTCATCTGCATATCTGAGGTTATTGATACTTCTTCCGGCAATCTTGATTCCAGCTTGTGTTCATCTAGCTTGGGGAGTTACCTTAGAAGAAACTCTCTACCGGAAGATCCCCTGGAGGAGGGCGTGGCACAAACTCCAGGACTCTTGACTGGAGGATTCCATGCACCGAGGAGACTGGCGGGTCCAAGGGTCGGACAGGCCTTTGGCCTTAGCAGGCACACACCCTCCCTCTTCCTGCTCCTTCCTGTGGAAACTCTCCTCCTCCTTCTTGTCCTCCTCCGCTGCCCCCTCCGGTCCACACCTGCCTGCTGCCCCTCCTCCACGTGGCCGCCTCCCCAGGCGCCTGCTGCTCCACGCGCCCGGGTGGCTGCAGCCGTGCCGAGCCCGCTCCCGTGGGTTCGGTAAGCCTAGAGCAGGAAGCCCTCGCTGGAGGGGCAGCGGGAAGCCAGGCCCAGATGCTGAGCCGTGGGCCCCGGGGCTGCAGGGCCATGAGGCCCAGCGCTGACTCTCAGGACTTGTGGGCAGAAGCGGGAGGGTGTGGTGGGGTCGGGGGGTCGAGGCGGGGAAGGGTGACCCTGACCCAGGCCCGGGAGGCAGGCGACAGTGAGACTTTAGTCCCTTCTAAGCTCACGTGTGGTCTCAGGGTTACGGCAGTGGATCCCAGAAAAGCCCTCGTAAGGCTTCCCCAGGGCTCTGTGGTGTCCAGACGCTTGGCCGGGGTGGTGGAAGGGAAGGAGCCCCAGCTGCCTGCCCGATCCTGGCTTTTAATGCACAATGTCTGAGAGAGAGGAGATCAGGGCACAGAGGGAAACTGCTGCGTGGGGACCAGCGGAGTGGAGGTCAGGGCACCCTAGACTAGTCACATCTGCAAAGTGCTGGTCTTATAAAGGAATGTCCTGGGGACTTCGAGAGGGTGTGCAGAGAAAAAATGACATTAAAACATAGTTGCAGTCTCATAATTACTCAAATGCAGCTTGAGGTCTCGGGATGGTGGTGGGGGAGTCTGCTAACACCATGCGATGCTGAAATGAGCTTGGGACACCTGCTAGAGTCTCTGAGGCCAAGGCCACCGCTCCCCAACCCCCGGGCTCACTCCCATTTCCGGCCCCCCACCCCCTGGGAATTCTGTCCGCAGCCCCATGTGTGGTTCTGACATGGCCTTGTCAGCCTCTGTCGCCCTCTTGGCCTGTGTTCTGAGTCCGGGATCCACTGCCATAGCCCTGACACCACACGCGGGCTTAGACGGGACCGAGGTCTCACTGCCGCCTGCATCCTGGGCGCTGGGTCAGGGTCACTCTTCCCCGCCGCGACCCCCGACCCCACCACAGCCTCCCGGTTCTGAACACACGAGTCCTGAGTGTCAGCGGCTGGACCTCGCAGCCCTGCAGCCCCAGGGCCTGGGCACTGGGCACCCAGGGAGGGAGTGAGGGGGGCTCGGCCGCCCCCTTGGGTGCCCTTTGGCAGCTGAGAAGGGCGAGCCGCTGGCCCACGGTGGCGCCTGTGTGAAGAGGAGTGGAACCCGGAACCGGGCTGGCCAGTGTGAACGCGGCTCCCTCTGCACCTTCTCAGTGTCGGCGCCCTGAACAGTCAGCGGGGCTGTGCCCTGAGCCCTGCCCTGTCCACACCCCACCACCGGGCCGCGCTGGGCCCTCTGCAGCTCCTGGGGGGCCGTCTTTCCTCCCTGCAGCTGCTGTGCAGGGAGAGGCTGGGACCCCGGGCGAGGAACTCAGGGGTTCGCCCCCGGGGACCATCCAGGAGCTGCTCCCACTTCACCTGCCCCAGAGCCTGGGTTTCACCCACACACTTGACCCAGGCTGCAGCTTGGTGGGTCGAGGGCCCCAGGGACTTCCCAGGGGGCTGGCAGGCGCCTCCAGACCCCTGGGCAGTGGGCCCGCCCTCTCGCCC
>SJYC01029518.1:0-30909 GCA_006408675.1 Madoqua kirkii | reverse complement strand
GCGGGGGCCCCGGCCCCCCAGAGCAGCCAGCGGGGGGGGGAGGGGGGTGGGGGGGGGGGGCAAGCCGTAGAGCCCAGAGCAAGAAACCACATGTGCAGGGTGGGTGCTCACTGGAGTCAGGACAGAAGCCAGGGGGAGGGAGGGGGGTGTGTATTCGGGTGTGTGTGTGTGGTTGTGTGTGTGTGTGTGGTTGCGTGTGTGTGGTTGTATGTGTATGTGTGTGGTTGTGTGTGGTTGTGTGTGGTTGTTTGTATGTGTGTGGTTGTGTGTGTATGGTTGTATGTGTTATGTGTGTGGTTGTATGTGTGTGTGTGTGGTTGTATGTGTGTGGTTGCTTGTGTGTGTGTGTGTGTGTGTGTGTGTGGTTGTGTCTGTGTGGTTGTGTGTGTATGTGTGTGGGTGTATGTGTGTGGTTGCTTGTGTGTGTGTGTGTGTGTGTGTGTGTAGAGGGTTTTTGGTAGGTGACACTGGAGCAGTCTCGCATGGTCATGTAACCATCAGCAGGAAGAGTGTCCAAGCAGAAGGAACAGCAAACACAGAGCCCAAAGCGAGGAGGCCACGGTTTCCGGCCGCAGGGTCAGGAGGCCTGGGGAGCCTCGCGTGGGGCCGGGCGGAGGGGCCGCGGGGGTCTGGGCGGGAAGAGATGGCCTGGGCCGGCTGGCGCCTGCGGGGTCATTCTCAGAGCGGAGCTGTGTTTTTCTAGTGGCTTCGGTTTGCCCCCGGAACGGGTGTTCCTCAGCACCTAGCCCCCATCTCCAGGCTTCGCCCTGCGCCCTGCTGGCGGTGGCGTGAACGGCCGAGACCCTGGGTGGTGCTACCTTCTCTGAAGCGAGTGAAGCAGGCACGGGAAAAGCGATCTGCCGAGTCTCCGTGGTTTTCCCTCCTTGCTCAGGGCTCTCTCCCTTCCACGGGACAGACAGACCAGCCGGCGTGTGGCGCTGTCCTGAGAGCAAAGAGGGCTGATTTAAAGGCCTGTCTAAATAGTGCAGCCAACAATTCCGTGGTTCAGTCGATTTTAGATCATTTAAGATGAGTGTAACTGTTCAAAAATTCAGTGAGTGAGAATGACATGGAAATCAATTTTTTGCAAGAAATAAAAGATAATAGACTGTCCTGGAAAAAAAAAATGAAAATCAAGATACAAAGCTGCTGAAAAACTGTTTCCAAGAGACGCCAAGAAGGCTTGGTGCTGTGAAAGCTCGATGATCACCAAGTACTTGATGGTGTTGATCAGCTAAAAACATGGCTGAGCCAGATTAGCATCTGCAAATCCAGCAACAGCATGACACCTTCTTTGTTCTGAGGTGAGAGCTGGGGTAAAGTGACTAGCCCAAGGTCAGGATCCTGAGCGTTTTGTTAATTAGATGATTAAACCCTTGGACGATTATGATGAGATAAACATACATTTTGAGGAAAGTGCATTTTCACTGGTTGTGCATATGAATTATACAACAATTAGGTAATTTTTCCCAAAGCAAAAGCTTCTCAAATCCATACTACTCCCATCAAAAGCTCATTAATAATTTGGTCTTGCTATCTATATTTTTGAGATCGATTTTTTATTTTTGCAAGCAGTTTTTTCCCTTTTGGTTTTTATCTGTCACTCCCATGGTGAAAGACTCAGACTTTGTGAAAACTGAGTAACTGTTGAAAATTCAGTTTTACTGAAAACACTTAGGAGAAGGTGGCTCTGCTTTCCAAACACCCCTCTGTGTCAGGCATTCTTTGTCTTCTCAAGCGGCCCCTCAATTGTCCTATAAGGAAGCATTTGAGTCCCCAGGAGATTCAGTAACTTTCTAAAATCACAAGGAACTTAAAACATCGACATATAGGTTTAACTCAGGCTTGTCTAAATTCAAAACCCATTGGACTTTCAAACAGCAAAACTCTCAGGCAGCAGTTGAAAGGATGGCCACACTGGAAGACATGTATGTCATTTAAGCATAAATATTTAAGTTGGAGGGCGTGAGAGGAAAAGGGAAAGTTTTTGCCAAGTTCAGACACTGCAGGCTCAGAGCCGTGTGCTGAGGCTTCGAGTTGACCTTGTTGAGGTCACCTCACTGTGTGGCCCGTGATCTCTGCACCTCACCTGCCAGGCTTCAGGGCCGGGCATCATGACTTCTAATCACAAAGTGAAGAGACGACCAACAACTCACTCAAGTTAGGTAGCTGACTCCGATCTTTATTCTCTGTCAAAAAAAATTATAGACAAGCTGGAACACATTAGCATAATTTAAACTTGCCTTCTACATTTAAAGAATGCCACCTTCTACTGTTCTTCTGCAGTATCATAATTATCAGTAATTAAAATGTTAAATGCCTCATCATTGAAGTGGTTTCCATTTTTTCCTCCAGGCTGTCAAGATAGTGATTTTTCACTTTTGTTCTGCAAAGGGGCGCAGCGAAGGAAAGGGCTTGTTGAGGAGAAGCAGATAGGGAAATCGAAGGTGAGGGCGTGACCCGAAGAAGCTAGTTCAGCATCACTGAAGCCCTGGTAGCCCGGGTCAGGAGTCCGCTCAGGATCTGCGTTAGAATCTGAGGCTAATGAGCTTAAAATTAGCTCTCTGCTCGATGTCCTTCCTTTCAGTGTTGGGACTGATGGAGCAGGGAGCGGACACTCAGTCTTTCCTTTGCTCTGCCTGCGGGGTTGCTCCAGTCATGTCTGACTCTTTAGGGCCCTATGGACTCTTCTGTCCATGGGATTCAGGCAGGAATACTCAAGTGGGTCGCCACGCCCTCCTCCAAGGGGTCTTCCCCACCCAGGGATCGAACCTGCATCTCTCATGTCTCCTGCGTTGGCAGGCGGGTTCTCTATACTAGCGCCAACTGGGAAACAGTGTTAACTGTGTGTGAGTGACTGCCTGCCCCATCACAGCTGACTCCAGACTGTTCCATTTCTTCTGTTCACCGCGGTTTACATTTTTGCAGAAGAGAGAGGATAGGGAAGGCTGTTATGAGTTTGGGAGACAGATCATAAATCGAGCTGTCTCAGTCCACACTCACCACTCACTGCTTCACCAAGTACTTTCTGAGCACTGACTAACTGCCAGGCTCCCCTCTAGGTCTTTTCGCTTATGGCAGTTTGTACCAGCTAAATACCGTACTTAGAATGTGTACGGCTGAACTCCTGACCTTTTTTTTTTTGGAAGGTGAATTGGGGAAATAGCCTTCCCCAGGGTTTCCATTTTGTTTTCCGTTCAGCATTGGGAAAAGAGTGCTAATTCCAGGCATACATCTGCTTCTCAGAACAGACTCACTGTAAACTCATTTAAAAACCACTGCTCTGCGGCGGAGTGAGAGAAAGGCAATGAACAAAAAGTCACTTTGGAGAGTGTGCACATTTCACTCAGTTGGTGAAGGCTGAATGAGACGTCGGATCTTTTAAAAGAAGTTTCCAATGTTACGTTCATTTATTCAGTGGTTTATGGAGCATCTACTCTGTGTTGCTGTCTGCAAATTTTTCCTGCTGTGCTGTAAAATAGCACAGCAGACCCTTGAGCAGGACAAATAGAAAAGAAGTACTCATTTGGAGGAAGAATATGACAGGGTCTCCATGGTACCGTCTTGGTTACTAACTAAAGTTCGTTCAGTTCAGTTCAGTTCAGTTTCTCAATTGTGTCCGACTCTTTGCGACCCCATGAACCTCAGAAAGCCAGGCCTGCCTGTCCATCACCAACTCCCAGAGTCCATCCGTTGAGTTGGTGAGGCCGTCCAACCATCTCATTCTCTGTCGTCCCCTTCTCCTGCCCTCAATCTTTCCCAGCATCAGGGTCTTTTCAAATGAATTAAACTTCAATAGGATTAGTGTAAACAAGAAATTCCATTACAAATGATCTCACTGCAGTTTTGTTACAGGTGGTCAAATACTTGTGTTTCATATGAGTGTGTTTACAGTCATTTGGGGGCAGCTGACTTTATTGCAGAAATTATTATTATTATTATTATCTTCTGGTCATGCCACCAAACCAGGGATTGAAGCTGTGCCTCCTGCATTGGAAGCACAAAGTCTTAAGCACTAGACCCACCAGGGAGGCTCCCAAAACTAATGATCAGTAAGTCTCCTGAAAGTTGGGTGAAGGTTTTAGGAATTACCGTAAGACAGTTTATTTTCTGGGTGTCGATTTCTAATATGCGTAGTTATAAATGAAAATTTCCTCTTCAACAACTAAAGTATTCTTTTCCTTTTAAAAAACTGATTCTAAGATTCCGTTCTGTACCAAATCCACTTACATGCTATTTTCTTGAGCTACAAGTTTTCCACGTAATGCTATCTGCGGGCATTATATAGTCTTAGCTATTTTTCAATTATCAAAAGCATGAATAGATTTATCATGCCACATGTGATAAATATTTGGTTTTAATTGGTTGAGTTGATTAGCACTTAATAAATAGCTTTTAGCCATCGTAGAACAGTCTCTGAGGTTAAAATGTTGACAGTGTCATTAATTTGATTCAAATCCAACGGAATAATATTATTATGTGTATTGACTCTAAATTATGGAATAGCCTGTGAAATTTATTTCCTCCACTCACCAAATCATATTATTTTCCCCAGTTTTAAAGCCAGCAAATGTTATTGCAATGAAAATGAATAGTATGAATTATAAAGAGATGGAACAAAATACAGCACAGATACAAAAGAATGTTTCCGGGGAAGTTCATTTGAAAATGTGACTGATTAGTGGAAGAACAGGTTCATTAACGTATCATTTTGCTTCCTTTGTGTTGAATAGCAGTTTACACTTTACTTTGACTAAAGTAACCCTGTGCACATGCAACCTTCCATAAAATCCAGTGCCCAGGAGAACGATGTCCCGGAAGCCCTGAGGTCCTGCTGGAGCCCCAGTAGGGTGGTGTCTTCTCTGCAGGATGCTCTGAGTCACTCATTTAATAAACTAGAAATCAAGATTTACAGTTAGTTATAGCGCTGAGAGGTCTTCCCCATGGCTCAGCAGTAAAGAATCCACCTGCAAAATAGGAACCAGAGGAGATACAGGTTTGATCGCCTGGAAGAGAGCATGGCAACCCACTCCAGCATTCTTGCCTGGAGAATCCCATGGAGAGAGGAGCCGGGTGGGCAACAGTCCATGGGGTCGCAAAGAGTCAGATGTGATTGAAGCAACTTAGCAAGCATGCGCGCATAGAGCTGATAATACTCACTTGTAGGCAGCACAAAGTGGAGAAGGCAATGGCACCCCACTCCAGTACTCTTGCCTGGAAAATTCCATAGGCAGAGGAGCCTGGTGGGCTGCAGTCCATGGAGTCGCTAAGAGTCAGACATGACTGAGCGACTTCACTTTCACTTTTCACTTTTATGCATTGGAGAAGAAAATGGCAACCCACTCCAGTGTTCTTGCCTGGAGAATCCCAGGGACAGGGGAACCTGGTGGGCTGCCATCTATGGGATCCCACAGAGTCAGACATGACTGAAGTGACTTAGCAGCAGCAGCATAGCAGATTTGGGAGAAGGCAATGGCACCCCACTCCAGTACTCTTGCCTGGAAAACCCCGTGGATGGAGGAGCCTGGTAGAATTGACAACAATTCTAATTGACGTGCAGTGATATCTCACTGTGGTTTTGATATGCATTTCTCTAAATATTAAAGCATCTTTTCATGAGCTTGTCGGCCATCTTTTTGCCTTCTTTGGAGAAATGTTTACTTAGGTCTTCTACCCATGTTTTGATCATTCTGAAAGATATATATATCTCAGCCTTATATATATATATACACACACACAAACAGCTTATACAGCTCTCTCTCTCTCTCTATATATATATATATGGATCAGCTTTATATATACATTTTTATATATACAGATATATAGCTTTATATATACATATGTGTGTTATATATATATCTGTAGGAGCTGTTTGTATATTTTGGAAATTAATTCCTTAGTATCATTTACAAGTATTTTCTCCCATCTCACAGGTTGTCTTCTTATTTTGTTTACAGTTTCATTTGCTGTGCAAAAGCTTTTGAGTTTAATTAGATCCCATTAACTTCCGTTTTTATTTCCATTCTCTAGGAGACAAATCCAAAAAAATGTTACATGATTTATGTCAAAGTGTATTCTACCTATGTCTTCCTGTAGGAGTTTTGTAGTATCCAGGCTTACATTTAGGTCTTAATCCATTTTGAATTTATTTTTGCATTTAGTCTTAGAGACTGTTTTGATTTCATTCTTTTACATGTACCAGTCCAATTTTCCCAGCATCACTTATTGAAGAGATTGTATTTTCTCCATTGCATAGTCTTGCCTCCTTTGTTGTAGATTGACTTACGATGATGGGTGGGTTTATTTCTGAGTTCTCTATTCTGATCCATTGATCTACATATCTGTTTTGTGTAAGCACCCTACTCTTCTGATTACTATAGCTTTGTAGTATAGTCTAGAGTCAGGGAGCATGATTCCTTCAGCTCCAGTCTTCTTTCTCAAGATTGTTTTGGCTATTCAGGGTCTTTTGTGTTTCCATACAAATTTTAAAACTATTTTTTTCTAGTTCTGTGAAAAGCACCATTGGTAATTTGATAGGAATTTCATTGAATCTGTGGGCTGCCTTGGATAGTATAGTCATTAAACAATATTCATTCTTTCAACCTAAGAACATGGTATATTTAAAAAAAAAAAAAAGCAAAACTGGGCCGTTGGAAGAGGATAAAGCTCACAGCAAGGTATGCTGATGCAGTGCACATGTGGTGACAAGGAGTGTGGGTGACGAACCAGGTTTAGGGGAAAAGATGAACTCGTTTTGGGAAATGTTGAGCTTGAGATGTGTGTAGGACATCTCACAGCTAGTGTAAAGGCAAAACTAAAACGTAGATGGAAGTTTCATAAATGTACATAGGAAAATGCACATATTTCCCAGATACACAGTATTTTGTTCAACCTCTTGCATTTTGTATACTTAACTGACATTTTTAAACCTAAATGTAAGCAAATTATGAAAAGTTTCAAGAGTTTAGATTGATTTGAAACTCAGCATCTGCTAAACATAAATTGATAGTGTCCAACAGAGATGAACTGGATATAGGATTTCATCTTCTATTAATCACTTTGAAAGAACTTCTCATCAGTAGCTATAGATTTACTCCAAATACGTGTTTGAGAAATTTAGCAACTATCTTTGAAAGCCCTTCAGATGTTATTGCCCATTATTAAGAGAATGGGTTCATACAAAATCTGCCCTGAGTGTGAACTAATCATTCATAAAATGATGATTCTTGCTTTAAAGTCTTTGAATCTCATTTTCACATTCCCCACAGGCAAACTGATTGGATAGGAGTACCTCACACCTCTAAGCTAATGACTAACCATGGCTTATATATTTGTGTACTTTTCCTCATAAATTTTGGCTTCCCGGGGGCCACAGTGGTAAAGAATCCGCCTGTCAATGCAGGAGACAGAGGAGACCTGAGTTCGATCCTTGGGTTGGGAAGGTCCTGGGAGGAGGTCCTGACAGCCCACTCCAGTACTCTTGCCTGGAAAATCCCAGGGACAGAGGAGCCCGCCGGGCTGCAGGCCATGAGCTGCAGAATCGACTAACACTTTCACTTTATTTGTCCTCTTTCTGGGACAGTGGCTTATGCTGTGTTCCCACCATTTGTAACTGGCACTGTCTTAACCTCTCCAGCCTCCCTTCTCCAGCTTCTCACCACCCTGTAGTCCCCCACATCCATCATTCCCGCTTAGGGGCTTCCTCCTACGCCCACTCTGCTTCCCACGCCCCATGCCCAACACATCGCCACCAGGGGTGAAGCTCTCGGCCCCTTTCCCTCTGAGAGCCCTTCCTCGGGGCTGTGCTTCCCTCTCCTGCTTGCTGAACACCCGCGGCACTCGGTGTCATAGCTCGGCGTCGATTCATTCAGCTCAGTTCATTTCAGTCACTCAGTCATGTCTGACTCTTTGTGACACCGTGGACTTCAGTACACCAAGCTTCCCTGTCCATCACCAACTCCCAGAGTTTACTCAAACTCGTCCGTTGAGTTGGTGATGCCATCCAACCACCTCATCCTCTGTCATCCCCTTCTCCTACCTTCAATCTTTCATAGCATCAGGGTCTTTTCCACTGAGTTGTGGTAAAGAATCCGCCTGTCAATGCAGGAGACAGAGGAGACCTGAGTTCGATCCTTGGGTTGGGAAGGTCCTGGGAGGAGGTCCTGACAGCCCACTCCAGTACTCTTGCCTGGAAAATCCCAGGGACAGAGGAGCCCGCCGGGCTGCAGGCCATGAGCTGCAGAATCGACTAACACTTTCACTTTATTTGTCCTCTTTCTGGGACAGTGGCTTATGCTGTGTTCCCACCATTTGTAACTGGCACTGTCTTAACCTCTCCAGCCTCCCTTCTCCAGCTTCTCACCACCCTGTAGTCCCCCACATCCATCATTCCCGCTTAGGGGCTTCCTCCTACGCCCACTCTGCTTCCCACGCCCCATGCCCAACACATCGCCACCAGGGGTGAAGCTCTCGGCCCCTTTCCCTCTGAGAGCCCTTCCTCGGGGCTGTGCTTCCCTCTCCTGCTTGCTGAACACCCGCGGCACTCGGTGTCATAGCTCGGCGTCGATTCATTCAGCTCAGTTCATTTCAGTCACTCAGTCATGTCTGACTCTTTGTGACACCGTGGACTTCAGTACACCAAGCTTCCCTGTCCATCACCAACTCCCAGAGTTTACTCAAACTCGTCCGTTGAGTTGGTGATGCCATCCAACCACCTCATCCTCTGTCATCCCCTTCTCCTACCTTCAATCTTTCATAGCATCAGGGTCTTTTCCACTGAGTCAGGTCTTCACATCTGGTGGCCAAAGTATTGGAGTTTCAGCTTCAGCATCAGTCCTTCCAATGAATATTCAGGACTGATTTCCTTGAGGATGGGCTGGTTGGATCTCCTTGCAGGCCAAGGGACTCTCAAGAGTCTTCTCCAACACTACAGTTCAAAACCATCAGTTCTTCAGCACTCAGCTTTCTTTATAGTCCAACTCTCACATCCATACATGACTACTGGAAAAACCACAAACCTTGACTAGAGGGACCTTTGTTGGCAAAGTAATGTCTCTGCTAAAATTTTTAATATGCTATCTAGGTTGGTCATAACTTTTATTCCAAAAAGCAATCCTCTTTCAGTTTCATGGCTGCAGTCACTATCTGCAGTGATTTTGGAGCACAAGAAAATAAAGCCTCTCACTGTTTCCATTGTTTCCCCATCTATTTGTCACGAAGTGATGGGACCGGATGCCATGATCTTAGTTCTCTGAATGTTGAATTTTAAGCCAACTTTTTCACTCTCTTCTTTCACTTTCATCAAGAGGCTCTTTGGTTCTTCTTCACTTTCTGCCATAAGGGTGGTGTCATCTGCATATCTGAGGTTATTGATATGTCTCCTCGCAATCTTGTTTCCAGCTTGTGCTTCATCCATTCCAGCGTTTCTCATGATGTACTCCGCATATAAGTTAAATAATAACAATATACAGCCTTGACATGCTACTTTCCTGATGTGGAACCTGTCTATAAGTTGACTTATAGTCACAGCCTTATCAATAGATTTTGTGCTGTTTACGTTACTGTCACATGTATATCCATTTAAGAAGCACTTACATAGTGCCTAATACTTACCAGGCAACGTTCTAAGAACTTAAAAACGTTAGTTCACTTAACAGCCACAACAGGCCTACTACTTTCCCCATTGTACAGAGAAGAAAACGGAAGCAGACCCCCAGTTCCCATGGCCAGTAAGTGGAGGTCATGAGTTTCAAGTCCAAGCAGGTTGACTCCAAAGCACTAACTACTTACTCCTAACTCCTGCTCTCTCTCAATAGCTGGAAGACTTCATGAGCTTAGTGACTGTATCAGTTCCTTTCATAAAATCCCCTATGTGAACCAGTAGAGGGAGGATGTAATAAATGACCGATCAATAAGTATTTACTGAAGGTTCTTCGTGTTTCTTTATCAGAGGCTGGTTCTTCCCTGGGACCAGGCAGCTTTGGGAGGGGCTGAGCTTGGAGGGATGAGGCAGGGAGGCGACTGTGATGGAATGAGACAAGGCTGCTGATTGAGCCACGGATGGGCATCAGAGGCCCCCGCTGAACCACCTTTCATACCTTGTGGACCAGAGCTACTCACCAAGTCCAGTGTGAAAAGGAACAGAACAGACTAAGAGGAAATACGTGTGCGTGGCCAGTCACTAAGTCCTGTCCAACTCTTTTGAGACCCATGCACTCTATAGCTCACCAGGCTCCTCTGTCCATGGGATTTCCCAGGCAAGAACATGCCCTCCTCCAGGAGATCTTCCCGACCCAGGGATTGGACTTGCTTCTCCTGCATTAGCAGACAGATCCTTTATCTCTGAACCACCAGGAAGCCCAGTAGAAAATACACATATATATTTAAGAACAATACTTCAATCATTCTGTGAGCAAAGGAAATAAAACTTGAAGTTGGAAAGTCAAATAGAGTCCGCAAAGAGGACCAGTCTCTAGATGACATCACACAGCCGGGATCTCAGCACCTTGTTGGAGCTTTGCCCCCACCTGGAGCCCCACCCCCACCCCACACACGTCTGCCTCTTCACTCAAGTTCAGCACCATCAGTCATCACCTCCAAGCTCCAAGCCCGTGGAAGTGACTCAGCTCTCCCCGTCTGCCTCCCATCCATCCTCCCCCACCAGACATAACTGATCTTGTATTCTCTCCTCTCTGGGAAACTTCCCTAACAGCAGTGTCACTGATGAGTTAACTGATTGCAATACTGTTCTCCTCGACCTCTGCCAAATGGGAGGCCTAGATTTTCCTGGGGCTTCCCGGGTGGTGCTAGTGGTGAAGAACCCGTCTGCCAATGCAGGAGACACAAGAGACTCGGGTTCAACCCTTAGGTCAGGAACTTCCCGTGGAGAAGGGAATGGCAACCCACTCCAGTATTCTTGCATGGAGAATCCTATGGACAGAGGAACCTAAGTGAAAGTGAATGTGTTAGCCACTCAGTCATGTTCGACTCTTTGTGATCCCATGGACTGAGGTCCGCCAGGCTTCTCTGTCCGTGGGGATTCTCCAGGCAAGAATACTGAAGTAGGTTGCCATTTCCTTCTCTAGAGGATCTTCCCGACCCAGGGATCGAACCCTGGTCTCCCACATTGCAGGTAGATTTTTCATCATCTGAGTCACCAGGGGAGTAGATATTCCTAACAAGAGTTCAAGGCCCAGCTCACATGCCTACCCCCTTAAGAATAAAGACACCCTGAGAGTGAAAGGCACTCAGTCAGGTGTGACTCTTTGAGACCCCGTGGACTATACAGTCCATGGAATTCTCCAGGCCAGAATCCTGGAGTGGGTAGCTTTTCCTTTCTCCAAGGGATCTTCTCAGCTCAAGGATAGATCCCTGATCTCCTGCATTGCAGGCAGATTCTTTATCAGCTGAGCCACCAGGGAAGTCCAAAAATACTGGAGTGGGCAGCTTATCCCTTCTCCAGCAGATCCTCCCAACCCAGCAGCTGAACTGAGGTCTCCAGCACTGCAGGCAGATTCTTTACCAGCTGAGCTATCAAGGAATCCTGCCTTCCAGGATCTGGGTCAGAACTGCAGGGAAGAGATTCTTCTATTGTCAAGTGACGAAGTCACTGATGTTTATGGAGAATGCTCAGTGCTGAAGAAGCTGTGCTCTGGAGTGCACAGCGAGTAGAAGGATTCATTTCCTGCTTGTTTTATCTGTTTCTGCATGTAACGTTGACCCTGACCGTATTTAGTCCTTTGTCTGACAAGCAACTAGAGATAAATATCATGTGGGTTTTTTAAGCGCTCAGTCTCCTTTCAGAGTCATAGATGCAGAGTCCATTTTCATCACGCAAGCCTGTCATCTTCCTGGTGCCGAGGATGACCTGCTGAAATAGCCTGACGAGTCTCAGTATCTGGTTTGTCAGCTGTCCTCTAACGCCAGACGTATGGGACGCAGCAGAGGAACAAGCGGAGCGAGTGCCCAGCCGGCCTGCCAGGTCAGCCAGGGGTTCAGGATCTGTGCCCGCCTCCTGCTGGTCAGGGGCCGGCTTATGTTTACGTGGCTATGGTCCCTCCGTAGCTCTGATACCACTTTACACAGTTATGATCAAACGGGGGTTTGGCTCTTTTCTGAGGGTGTTTTTGCTTTTTCAGATATAGCAAAATAACACCAAGCTGAGGGGTATGCCTATATAAGCAGTTTCCTACAAACTCTGGATTTTGACTTCTACTGTTTTGTATCCCTACATAATAAGGAAATAGACAGTTTTAAATCGTATTAAGTGAATCAGAATTTAAAGACTATGAAATCATGAAAGAAATGGTTGTAGGGTCATTTTGCTGCTGTGCAGTCACTAAGTCGTGTCTGTTTGCAACCCCATGACCTACAGCACGCTGGGCTTCTTTGTCCTTCACTGTCTCCCAGAGTTTGCTCAAACCCACATCAGTTGAGTCGGTGGTGCTATCCAATCCTCTCATCCTCTGCCGCCCCCTTCTAGAATAATTTATCAGAGATAAATAGGACTCCCAGCACTTCCCCGGCGGTCTGTTAGCTCAGACTGAGCTCCCGATGCGGGGGGCCTGGGTTCCGCATCTGGTCAGGGAACAAGATCCCGCATGCTGCAACTAAGACCCAGCCATCCCTTGTCGGCTTTTTCTCCATTTCAACCAGAAAAATATTAAACGAAGAAAAAAATCTTAGAAAGATTAAGCCAGGAATAGTTCTAAGGCGGTGCTAGCAGAGGCGCTGGGGCAGGAAGCCTGCCTGAGGTCCGACAGAGAGAAGGAGCCGGGCTGAGCGCGGAGGCGTTTCAGAGGAGAGAGAGCTTGGGCCGCCCTCGTGGGGCAGAGGCAGCCGGAAAGAGGAGGGGCTCACGCAGGCTCTACTTCTACCAAACAGGAGTCTGAGGAAGGCAGAGTTTTGTTTTAACGTCGTTGATTTTGAGAGAATAGTAGTCACTTGTCCAGTAGAATCCTGGAGGCAGAAGGCAGATGTTCAGGGCCGTGGGCCGTGACGGATGGTGTAGTTTAGGAATTAACCAGGTGCAATGGTAGTTGGTCAATGAGAATTCATCATTCCCAGGAAGTGGTTCTGAAGTCAATAAAAGGGCAGACACAAGACTCTGGGGCATGTGTAGCAAAGAAGACCACCAGGAGCAGACACCTGCCAGGGAAGGGGGAAGCTTCTTTACGGCGTCCCCTGGCAAAAAGAAGGGCAGTGTTCATAAAATACGCAACATGGGGCTTCCCCGGTGGCTCAGCTGGTAAAAAATCTGCCTGCAGTGCAGGAGACCTGGGTTCGATTCCTGGGTTGGGAAGATCCCCTGGAGAAGGAAATGGCAATCCACACCAGTGTTCTTGCCTGGAGAATCCCATGGACAGAGGAGCCTGGCGGGCTACAGTCCACGGGGTCGCAGAGAGTCGGACATGACTGAGCACAGGAACTCTAACTGTCACACCTCCAAGTACCTAATCGGATCGGAGTAAACTTCAGGCATGTTTCCTGTACAAAGCTGAGAGAAGGAACGTCTGGACAACCAGATGCTGGCTCCAGAGCAAGCCTGTGCTCTCTGCGGGTCTGTCAGAATTCCATGTTTTCGAAACAGATGGGTCAGGAAGGAGTAATCGCAGTTCAGCTCTCCTGAGCCACCAGCCACCTGGCATGTGGGTGTGGAAACCCTCGGGGCACGGGCTGCTGGCCGTGCCCCTGGTCCAGAGCGAGGCCCCCAGAGCCAGGAGGAAGGCCCGCCTGCCTGCCCAGCCTCTTCAGACCCAGCCTGCTGACCCCTGTCATGTTGCACAGAGAGTGAATGCATCGTCTAGGGAAGAAAAGTCCAGTCTGACATTTTTGCAGCTGTTGGGAGGGCTGGCGTCTGTGCTTCTGGCTGACCGGGGCTCATTCCACAGGTCGCTTCAGCAGTTCTCTCTGAGGAGCCCCTGGCCCCCCCGGCACCCCGCTGGAGGCCATCCTGGTGCGAGCCGGGCTTCGCCTGCTGGCAGAGCCCCAGGAACCAGCAGCTCGGCCTTGTTTCCTACAAATATTAAAAAGTGGGCCCGAGGCAGCGCTTTTTAAAAGCCCGATTGACTGACTGACTGTGGTGGGCTTCACTGCCCTGCAGGCTTTTCTCTGGTCGCAGCAGGCAGGGGCTCACCTCGGCTGTGGCGGCCTCTCACTGCCGCGACGCCTCTCGTTGCAGAGAGCACAGGCTCTAGAGTTGTGCACAGGGACTGTAGCTGCTTCAAGGCACGCGGGATCTTCCCCACCCAGGGATCGAACCCGTGTCTCCCGCATTGGCAGGCAAATTCCCTACCAGTGGACCACCAGGCGTGTCCGAGGCATTGGGTTTTGTTAGGTCTGCCCATTAAGCACCCAACAGGCTTGCTGGAGCCAGATGTGGTGTTGGGTCTGCACAGGTCCATCAGCAAACCCGAGTGCCCTTGGTCTGTGGAGACACGGAGCTCCTCCTTCGGGTTGCAGTGAAGTGGGTGGAAGAGGGAGAGTCGGTATGGAGAGGCTCCTGCTGGGGGCACAGCAGCCCCCTGGAGCTCAGGGGCCTGGGCCACGGGTAGGTGGCGAGGGTCAAAAGCCAGCTAGGGTGGACCTTTGCATCTTAAAGAAGGCAGTTGAACTTGAACCTGAAAGCTACAGGGATTTGTGAAAGGGCTAAGTGAGGAGGCAGCAAGTTGGGCGGTTGGACGGGGTGAGGCTGGGGCACAGCAGAGACCTCTAGGACTGTCCCATGAGCCCAGGACTGCCACTGACAAGGAGCCCCTGAAGTTCCAGCTCGCCTCTTCCAGGAAGCGCAGAGCTTCATTTTCCCAGTGGAAAGGCCGATTTCAGAGCTGCCCAGCTCAGAGCACGTGGTTCTCTGCGGCACAAACTGTGTACACTTAGGTTTCAGTCCCACAGCAAATAATGTTGCCGTTTAGTCACTCAGTCCTGTGTCCGACTCTTTGTGACACCATGTACTGTAGGCTGCCAGGCTCCTCTGTCCATGGATTTCCCAGGCAAGAATCCTGGAGTGTATAGCCATTCCCTTCTCCAGGCCATCAACCTAACTCCAGGACTGAATCTGTCTCCTGCATTGGCAAGTGGGTTCTTTACCACTGAGCCACCTGAGTAAGTAAGCGTTAATCGCTCAGATGCGCCTGACTCTTTGTGACCCCATGAACTGCAGCTCACCAGGCTCCTCTGTCCATAAGATTTTCCAGACAAGGATACTGGAGTGGGTAGCCATTTCCATCTCCAGAGGAACTTCCCAACCTAGGGATCGAACCCGGGTCTCCTGAACTGCAGGCAGATTCTTGACAGACTGGGTCACCTGGGAAGCTCCAGCGAATAATACTCAGGGCAAAGTAATTTGTTTCAAAAGTTTGAAGGGCGCTAACAAGGAGGATGGTTTGCTGCAGGAATGATTTACCTTTCTAACTGTGCCCAGTGTTGGCAAACGGTCTGATGTAGCATGCTCTAATTATATTTAATGTCCACATTGCCAGTATTATGTCAAAGAATATTAGCAAGCAAGGATGCCTTTTACTTCACATGAAAGAAAATTGCAGCCTGTCATTTTAATACACAACCTCTATCATTTTAAATAGACAAGAGTGCTTTCAGCACAACTGGATTTAAAGGACACTTTGCACGTTGACCCATGCAAAGGCCACAGTATAAGTCAACTGACCTAAGTGATGGCTACAAGTTTTGATTACTCTCAGCGAGTAAAAATATGAACCGGATCTCTGCTTGGCCAGGAAACGTGAACACCTGTATTTCTCTAGTGTTTTAGTCGCTCAGCCTTACCTGCCTCTTTGCAACCCCATAGACTGTAGCCCACCAGGCTCCTCTGTCCATAGAGTTCTCCAGGCAAGAATACTGGAGTGGGTTGCCATTCCCTCCTCCGGGGCATCTTCCCCACTCAGGGGTCGAACCGGGTCTCCCTCATTGCAGGCAGGTTCTTTACCGAATGAGCCACCTGGGAAGCCCCTAGTATTTCCCTCTAGACTTGCACGTGACAGCGAGAACAGCAAAGGAGGTGAGCCGTGAGCAGTACAGAGGTGACCGCTTCGTGGCAGTGAGCTGGAAAGGGAACCTGGGATCACTGGGCGACACGACGCAAAGCAAGCGGCACAACGGCAAAGCAAGCTACGAGAGAGAAAACAAAGGCAGTGAGGACGAGGCGCAGAAACTCGGCTGTGCACAGAGCAACCCCTCTCTCTTCCTTGAAAGGCTTTCGAAATATGCATCCATTTCTTTATGTCGTGACCTGCCTCTCTCCATCCTGCAGGATTACTCCGTAATGGTAACAGCGGCTTTACAGACACGTGTAACTGGCATTAGGCACACCTAAGTCCAGAAACAATGAACTCAGGCCTAACCGGAAACGCAACCACTGCCAACTCCCACGGCCCAAAGAGGGACACCCGTGCCATGACCCATCCGCCAGGCATGCAATCGCTTCGTATCTTCAGCTGGAATCTGAACTTCTCAGAGGATCTGGGGGAGTTAAAGCATGATCTTTTCAAAATTTTTAAAGCCCTGAACAACTAGCAGTTGGCGTTGTTTGCCCTTTCCTTCTTCCCAATGGATGGTGACGTTTCCGTGACTGCAGGACTCACCTGACCTCACGCCATCCCAGCCTTCAGGCCTGGCCCCGCGGCTGCGCTCCAAACGTCCCTTTCTGCTGCACACCCGACCCGCGTTGTCACAGCTCTTCCGTTCAGGTTGTAATCCAGGCCTGCTGTGGGCGGGACAGAAGGGAACAAACTACAGAGACCATGTGGAGACCACGAGGGCTTATCAGGCCTTCACACCACCTTGTGCAGACGGGGGAGGCTCAGACAGAGACAGAAAGCATTTCCTGGTGACTCAGTGAAGATCCCAAGGATGATTCAACTTCCTGCACCGTCGTCACACATCCTGTGCGTCCCTGCTAACTCGCTTCAGTCGTGTCCAACTCTCTGTGACCCCACGGACTGCAGCCCGCCAAGCTCCTCTGTCCGTGGGAGTGGGTTTACCGTGCCCTGCTCCAGGGGATCTTCCTGACCCAGGGATCCAACCCCTATCCCTCACATCTCCTGCACTGGCAACAGGGTCTTTACCTCGAGCACCACCCGGGAAGCCCTGTACGCATCCTGCTAGTCGTCAAAAGAGGGTACTCTGATGGCACAGTTGTAAAGAACCCTGTGCAGGAAGCCTAAGAGAGGCGGATTCGATCCCTGGGTCAGGAAGACAGATGCCCTGGAGAAGGCACCTGCAGTACTCTTACCGGGAGAATCCCACGGACAGAGGAGCCTGGTGGGCTACAGGCCATAGGCTGGCAAGAGGGGGACACGACTAAAATGACTTAGAACGCACATATACACACACCTGTATATTTACTTTATGGATGCCAGGGAATCTTCTTTCTTAGAGAGACTGAAGTGGACATGTTTAAAAAATTAATAGCCAACTGCAGAGCTGTCATCTCCATTCCTCATCTCAAGTTCCTTCTTACCTTTGGGCAGGGATTCAACTTAAACTGTGAGATAGACTGGTCCAGAAGCACTCACTGTGACTGAAGGACTGGAATTTAGCAAAATATATCGGAAAACGATGGTATATGGTAGACTGCGTGGGCATACTTATTAAGTGCAAAGAAGTACGATTATAAGGGGACAGTTTAAAGACTTTCATTATAAGGATTCCTATTGTTTAATAACCAATATGCCTTTTAAATTTACTAAATAAAACCCAATATGTAAAGCAATTGACTCTGGTTTTGAAGGTGCATTTGCCATCAGTGTAAGAGATCCCCGAAGGCGGGGGTTTGCAGTGTCTAAGGGAAGGCCCCTGTGGACAGGGAGCTCCACCAAGGAGAATCCCCATGGAGTCCTGGGAGGTCCTGGGAACTCAGTGAGCCACACGCCACACCCACCAAGGGGATGAAGAAATGTTAGCAGCAGAGTCTGGGCTGAGTCAGGGAGCACCCAAAAGAGTAATTTTAGGGCAGAGGCTCTCAGGGCGGAGTCTGTAAACAGGAAATGAGCCACTGGGTGAGTGAAGACATCCTGAGGGGCAGGCTGGAAGGCAGAGTGTGGGCGCTGAGACCTGCACTCATCGAAAGGAAGGGGCGCCCTCAGACGGGGCGCTCCGCTAGTATAAAGGGGCGCCCGGGTCCCCATCCATGCAGGCACCCCTCATCCTTTGTGGTTTTGCCATAGTTACGCACCCAAGACTAGAAACTAACCTCACACAGAAGAACACATGTCCTGCTCCCCGCTCCAGCAGACGGTGGGGGCATCTATGAGGGGCTTCCCCAGCGGCTCAGTGGCCTTCACCTGCAGGGCAGGACCCGCAGGAGACACGGGTTCAGTCCTCACGTTGGGAAGATCCTCTAGAGGAGGAAAGGGCAACCCACTCCAGTTTTCTAGCCTGGGAAATCCTGTGGACAGAGGAGCCTGGCGGGCTACAGTCCATGGGGTCACAAAGGGTCAGACATGAGTGAGGCAATTTAGCACACACACCCATCATCTATGAGGTCGTTTAAAGAACTGCCAATTGAAACTCTGGCGCCGGAATATATAGATAGAAGGCGAGCGCAGAAAAGATGTTCTTATTCATTTGATCCTTTTTTAGAAGGCCAAGCAGTTACACCATCGTTTTGACAAGCAATTAATTCTTTAACAGGGGATCAAGAAAATGCTCAAAACATTACATTTCAATACGACAGTGGCTGAATCAAATGCAGTCTGTTTAGCATTCAATTTGGGAGGAAAGAGTCTCAATCAGAGCACCTCAGCGCGTGTCAGGAGAAAGATTACTTCCTGGGGTCAGTTTTAATCACTGAAAAATCTGTTTCATTCTGGAAATGTGATTTGCTTTTCATGAAATTATCCTTGATGCTATTTTTTTTATCTGTTCTGACCTGTTGTTTTCTGACTCTCTGCGCTCAGTGCCCGGTTTTGCCAGTCTTGGAACATTTTGAGAAGTAACCCCTGGGGGTGGCCATCTGCAGATGAAGCATAAAATCCGTAATCTGGCAGAAAACACCTAGTTAATTAGGCCCACACTGACGTTTATGTTCTAAAAGCTAAAGTGGTTATTTTAGCAATGTTTGCTGATCACTGAAGAGATCTGAAGACCTTAAAAAAAAATCCTAAAATTTATTTTCAGATTTAGAGAATGAGGACAAATAGGTTGCCCAAATTTCAAAGTTAAACAAGCGTGGTTCCCAGATCCAGAGGCGCTGGATGAGAAGGATCATCAGGCCACTGGATCCGCGGAGGACGTGCGACATCAGTGGGCGCTGGTCTCCCAGCTTGTGAACACAGTGAAAGGTAACATCCTCAACTAAGTGTGTGCAGACCAACAGAAGAGGCTCCGTGTGGGCGTTGGCAGGAGCGGGTGTCCAGGGAGATGGCCCACAACTCTGCTTATACAGCGCTGTCCGCTTCTGTCCCTGTGACCCTAGGAAGGGATCAGACCACCCCAGGAGGCAAGGGCAGACCAGCTTGTCCTTCCATAGACCTTGGGACGGGTTAATGCAGTGGCCCCATCAGAAGAACAAAACCAAAAATGAGCAGAGACGACTCAGGGCTCCCCTGCCAGACAGACTAAAGCGGTCAGGGCTTCGATCCGGAGAGAGGACCAGCAGATGGGGGAACCGCAACACTGCAAAGCGACCGAGGCGCCCAGAGGGGGCTGCGGGTTTTCTTTTTCCCTTGCATCCCCGCATTCTCGAAGTGGGCTGATACCTGTCAAATCGGAAACAATTTTCTTCATTTTTAGGAGGGTACATGTCTGGGGCCAGGTGCTGAATGGATTCCAGGAGGATTCGAGGAGTGCAGATGTTTAAGATTTCTTGCTGTTTAAGGGGCTCTTGAAAGCTGCGATCCATCTTTGTCTCTCCGTCAACCAGGGTCCCGCAGAAGGCCTTGCGGTGGAGGGAAGAGCTAACTCTACCGATGATAACACGTGTTAGATTCTGTAGTGACCACTGGAAGCACGCCTTTTCATTGGAAGCCTAGGCTGTATGAGATTGCTATGTCTTTTCTGGATAAAGGACTAGGCTAAGAGAGGTTAAATCACACGAGCAGTCTCTGCAGACCTCCGGAACTGGGTTCTGACCCACTGGGGTGACTGTGAGCCAAACCTCTACTCTGACCGGTCGCTACAGAAAACCAGGTCCCAGTGCCTCACTTCCATGAGTTGCTTCAGAGACTCTCCCAAGTTTCAGTCAATTCTGTGAACGTTTAAGTAGGATAAAGATGGCCTGCTCTAGAAAGGACAACAGTACCTTTGCTGCATAACATCTAACTCATTAGGAATAATAGGAAGACTCACAGTTCACCGGCAGAGAATTCACCTGGGTAAACCAGGAATAAGAAGTCAGGGCCCAGCCAGGAGGTGAGGTCCTGATGCAGTCTGTTTCAGACTTTTGGGACCCCTTCTCTTCCCTCCTGTCACCGTAAAAAGTATTTAAATATACTTGCAAATAGAGTTAAAAAGAAATTGGGAGCTGGGGAGATAAAGACTGGGGAGGAAGGGGGCGGGGTTTGGGAAGCTTTCCCTGGACGGGTGGCGCGGGGCCCAAGGATAGTTGCTCCCCTCCAGCCACCCATGGAGGGGGCGCCTGCCTCCTTCACCTCTCACTGGGGGTTTTTTCTACTTTCAAACGTTCGTTGACTTTCATCTATCTTTTTAGTCCCGGCACTTTGGGCCTCTCCACCTCCTGGCGCCCGGGGGGAGCAGAGGCGAGCCTGCTAAAGCTCCTGAGGGACCGGGGAGGTGACAGCCGGACGCTCGGGCTGGTCCCCTGGGAACCCTGGCACCCCTGCACCACCAGGCCCTCGCAGTCCCTGTGCCGCACGCTTCCCCTTGCAACTTTCTGCTCCGGGACAGATGGGTCGTCTTTGCCCTGGGTGCACTGGAGACACTCTGCGGTTCAAAGCTCTCTCCTTGCTTAAAGGCAGGAAGGGTCCTCGCCTGGTGCTCAGCATTCTCTGCTTGGCTGTGCCCCCTGGAGGTCGTGCGTCCATCAACATCCTCGAGAGGCGGTCCACCTAATGCCCGCTGAGCTCCCACCACTTGACTTTCTTCAGAAGTTCCTCCCGCAAGCGCTCCTCGGTGCATCGGCTCCCTCCTCCCTCCCCCTCCTGCCCCTCCCAAGGCTCCTCACCTGCCAGTACCCCGCCCCACACCTCCATCTGTGCACCCCGGGGAGTTCTCAATAACTGCTTGGCCATCAGAGGAAATCGACCTTGGCCGCATGGCCAAGAGGGCCATCTTCCTGGGCAAGTTTCAGGTACTCCACCGCCTTATTTGATTCCCTTTCTGGAGGGTGCATACACCACCCGCCACTCACCCCCATCACCCAGCCTTTGATAAAACAATGTGAACATCCCTGTCAGCTTTCTCAGCCTAGGGACCAAAAACCAAAACAAAATAACCAAAAGCAAAGGAATGATTGAAAGCGAGAGAATTATAATATCAGGATGGAACGCGAAGCACATTCTTGGAGCCGCTGTCAACGTGTTAGCCTGGATTTAGAAGAAAATGTTAGTGTGAGGACCTCTGAGTACAGGATGAGTCATTGTTTTGATAAAATATTTCCCACTGAATCTTCCCTATAGATCTATCCCATCCATCCACCCTCCAAAACATCTATTTGCTGGTTTTTTAGCATTTAGCTTTGTAAGCCCATGTTTTTACTCATTAAGCAAAATTCAGTTGAATACTTCAATTGGTTAAACACAGGCTTGCTTCTATACTTCAGCTGTTGTATTTTTATTGACATATAGCGGATGTACTGGAGTTCTGTTCAGTTCAGTCACTCAGTCATGTCCATGTCTTTGTGACCTCATGTGACTCTCACAAAGAGTGCTGGAGTAGGAAATAATAAAACACTCCAGTGTTCTTACCTGGAAAATTCCACGGGACAGAAGAGCCCAACAGGCTCGCAAAGAGGCAGACACCACTGAGCAACTGAGCACACACACAGGCTGACGTACAATGTTGTGTTAATTTCAGGTGTGCAGCAAAGGTGTGTGTGTGTGTGTGTGTGTGTGCATATACATATATAGAAATGCAGTGATCATGTATGGATGTGAGAATTGGACTATAAAGAAAGCTGTTCAGGTCAGTTCAGTCACTCAGTCATGTCCAACTCTTTGTGACCCCATGAATCGCAGCCCACCAGGCCTCCCTGTCCATCACCAACTCCTGGAGTTCACTCAGACTCACGTCCATCAAGTCCATGATGCCATCCAGCCATCTCATCCTCTGTCATCCCCTTCTCCTCCTGCCCCCAATCCCTCCACCGAAGAACTGATGCTTTTGAACTGTGGTGTTGGAGACTTTTGAGAGTCCCTGGGACTACAAGGAGATCAGTCCTGGGTGTTTATTGGTAGGACTGATGTTGAAGCTGAAACTCCAATATTTTGGCCACCTGATGTGAAGAGATGACTCACTGGGAAAGACCCTGATGCTGGGAAAGATTGAAAGCAGGAGGAGAAGGGGACGACAGAGGATGAGATGGCTGGATGGCATCACGGACTTGATAGACATGAGTGTGAGTGAACTCTGGGAGTTGCTGATGGACAGGGAGGCCTGGCGAGCTGTGGTTCATGGGGTCGCAAAGAGTCGGACACGACTGAGCGACTGAGCTGAACGGAGTTCTTCTTTCTCAGATCCTTTTTCCTTGGGGTCAGCACACGATACTGCGTGCAGCTCCCTGCGCTGTAAGCAGGTCCTTCCTGGTCACCTGCTTCGTGTAGAGTAGTGTGTGTATGTTAACTCTAAAGCCTAATTTACCCCTCCCTGACAGCCTTTCCCCATTTATAACCATAAGGGTGTTCCCTGCTTCATTTCTTAAGTTCCTTTTTTTGAAAGTATCTACTTTTCCATTCTTGTTCTCAAAAAGAATAATTCTTTCCTTTAGAAGAGTTGAGTTGGGGCCAAAAGGTGTCACGTGTGAGGCAGGTGGGGTGTGCTGAGACCCCCAGCTCGTTACTGGGCCAGTGCAGGGGGTGGGGGAGGCAAGGTCAGCTGTGCCTCTCCCGGCCTAGGAAGGCGAATCTGCTCAGTCAGGCACCTGCACGCCCGGAGCAGCAGTGCATGGGCAGGGAGGGGAGAAGCGTCCTGTCCAAAGGCGTCTTGTGGGTGGAGCGTGTAGAGCCTACGGCCCAGGAAGATGTTTCATGAACATTTCATATGCAATGTCCACTTTTAGCAATTCACTGCAAGACATATATCATTTTTGTGGCTTATTTATTAAATTCCTCCTTGATTTCAGCTTAGATTAGGTGCTGAGGAATTAAGGGTGAATTTGATTCATCTCTACCTTCATAGAGCTTCTTGCTAGTATAAGAACACAGGCATGCAAATGGTTTTCAATGTCCTTTAAGTTCTTTCCCACAGCTGCCCTCCTATATGTAGTTGTAGATGCAATTAGTACCGGCTCTGTAAGGACACGGGCCTTCCTGGTGGCTCAGTGGCAAAGAACGTGCCTGCCAATGCAGGAGACATGAGTTTGATTCCTGGGTTGGGAAGATCTCATGGAGAGGGGCATGGCAACCCACTCCAGTGTTTTTGCCTGGGAAATCCCATGGACAGAGGTTCTTGATTGGAACATGCTGTTTCAAAGAGTTGGACACAACTGAGCAAGCAAGCTGTAGGCACACAGGAATATAATGCTGAAGTTAGATATATGACGTTGGAGCTGAGTCAGAAAGATATGTTTGAAGGTCCCTACACATAAAAAAAAGTTGAAATTATGGGAGGAATCAAGATGACTCAGGAAGAATTTGTATCATGACAGAACAGAGCAAATGTGTAAGTTTAGAGGCTTTAAGTGTCTGAAAGATAAATTTTGGACTGAAGTGACTTAGCAGCAGCGGTTTATATTCGGAGGTGATTCATCTGATAAAAGGGCCACACTGTAAAACATATATACTCCTTGGTGCCACTAAATGTTGGTTTCAAAAGGTGGAATAATTAAGTTCAATCATTTCTTCATCTCTCACTCAAGCAGGTTGTAAGCATACATCACATCCTCACTATTATGGTTATCTATACCATAAAACAAAGCCCTGCCTTTTTGAGATTTAGAATTTATTTGCCAAAATAAATCTAACCTGAGACAACTGAAAAGCTCTATGAAGTGTCCTAATAAGAATCACCATAAGCAGTAGGATAATAAATACCCTGAACAGAGTTAAGTGGAAAGTATGCAATCTGGAATGTCTTTATGGAGGAACTGGGACAAATGTAGTCAGGTCACGTAGGTAGAATGTGGATGCGTAGAGGGGATTTCAGGTAGAACGTACTGGATCAAACCCTTCTTAAAACTTTTTGAGGTGACATTGATTCATACTGTTACAGAAGTGTCATGGGTATGACACTCTATTTCCATTTCTGTATGCAACACAGCCTGGTCACTCCAGAAGTTTCCATTATCACTGAACAGTTAACCCCTTTACCCATTTCACCCTGCCCTCCACTTCACCTCTCGTAACCACTATATTATCTCTATCCACGTGTCTGTTTGGTTTGTTCATTTATTTTGTTTCTGCTTGTTGGTTGGTTTTTACATTCCAAATTTACGTGAACTCTTAGAGTATTTGTCTTTCTCCATCTGACTCAAATCAGTTCAGTTCAGTCGCTCAGTCGTGTCGGACTCTTTGCGACCCCGTGAATCGAAGCACGCCAGGCCTCCCTGTCCATCACCATCTCCCGGAGTTCACTCAGACTCACATTCATCGAGTCCGTGATGCCATCCAGCCATCTCATCCTTTGTCACCCCCTTGTCCTCCTGCCCCCAATCCTTCCCAGCATCAGAGTCTTTTCCAATGAGTCAACTCTTCACATGAGGTGGCCAAAGTACTGGAGTTTCAGCTTTAGCATCAGTCCTTCCAAAGAAATCCCAGGGTTGATCTCCTTTAGGATGGACTGGTTGTATCTCCTTGCAGTCTAAAGGACTCTCAAGAGTCTTCTCCAACACCACAGTTCAAAAGCATCAATTCTTTGGCACTCAGCCTTCTTCACAGTCCAACTCTCACATCCATACATGGCCACAGGAAAAATCATAGCCTTGACTAGACGGACCTTAGTTGGCAAAGTAATGTCTCTGCTTTTGAATATGCTATCTAGATTGGTCATAACTTTTCTTCCAAGGAGTAAGCGTCTTTTAATTTCACGGCTGCAGTCACCATCTGCAGTGATTTTGGAGCCCCCCCAAAATAAAGTCTGACACTGTTTCCACTGTTTCCCCGTCTATTTTCCATGAAGTAATGGGACCAGATGACATGATCTTCGTTTTCTGAATGTTGAGCTTTAAGCCAGCTTTTTCGCTCTCCTCTTTCACTTTCATCAACAGGCATTTTAGTTCCTCTTCACTTTCTGCCATGAGGGTGGTGTCATCTGCATATCTGAGGCTATTGACTCAAATAACTTAGTGCAGTATTCTCAAAGTCCATCCATGTTGTCACAAATGGCAAGATTTTATCCTCACTGTGCTCACATGTGCCACATCTTTATCCATCCATGATGGGCACTTAGCTTGCTTCCATACCTTGGCTGCTGCAAATAATGCCTCAGTGAGATGGGGGTACAGATATCTTCTCGGATCAGTAATTTTGTATTCTGAAGAGCCAGACACGACTTATTGACTGAACAACAGCAAATTCTTTCAGTAAATACCGAAAAGTAAGATATTTGGATCACAACGGTAGTTATTCTCTATTGTTGGAGCAGTCTCCGTGGTGTGGATTGAACTCTTTTGAGTCGAAGCAGGACCTGCCTGGGTCCACCTGCCACAGCAGGGATTCCAACCTGCCAGGCACCATTTCTGAGTTTTCTCCCACCTTCCCAGCAGACGGTCTGCAGGCTCCTGAGACAATGCAGCCCATTTCCAGAAGACGGAGCCTGTTTATGCCATCAGCCCCTGAAAAGTGGCAGAAAGGAGTAGCTAAGCTTTCCGTCTTCTGCTCTTGTTCAGCAGCTCCCAGGACGATACCGTCCTGCTTTGGGAATCGTGTGAGTAACTTGCTTTTAAAGACGTTCCTTAGTCTAGTTTTACCGAACTGTTAATCCTGAATTCTCAGCATATCTGCTCAGAAAGGATGCCATGGGACTCACTCTCAAACCCGCATCTTTGTCTTTCGGATGAGCTCACAGACCTCACAAGAGGGTTCCCACAGCCAGCCAGCCAGTGACCTGGTTAAGGGTGTGAGGAGTGGGCTGCAGGCCAGGAGCCAACACGCATGCTTTGACGGGTTCAGACACCCCCACCCCCACCCCCCACAGCCTGCTTAGGATCTGTTTAGTCAGGACAGTGTTACCTGCGAAAGAGAGGGAGAGGCATCCAGCTTAGGCCAGTGCTAACCTCATCGGATGCAAGTCAGTTAAAGATGATTTAGAGGGTGGGAAGGTGGTTACAGATGAAGCGGGAAGTCTCCCAGTTAAGAGGTCCACAGGGGAAAATCGCAATCTGGTGTGAACTGTGCACACAGATGGTTAGCACACACTTGCTGAACGGAGGGACTCATTAACAGGGGTGAAATGCTGCTCAGTGCCTGAGATCCAAACCAGAAAACGCTTTCCCAAGCCTCTCCTAGGAAGGTTCCTCCGCAGTGAAAGAACCTAAGTGCTGTCTGCCTTCCTGAAGAGAAGGGGAAAGTGAGGGGAAGCAAGCTGTCACCAAGAAGCAGGACAGAGAATTTCCCCGTGAGGACACTTTTTTAAAAGCCTTAGAACAAAGGGGAGGGGCAGATCAACCGGGAGTTCAGGATTCACATGTTCATACCGCACTGTGCTGTGCTTAGGGGCTCCGGTGCGTGCGACCCCGTGGACTGTAGTCCGCCAGGCTCCTCCGTCCACGGGATTCTCCAGGCGAGGATACTGGAGAGGGTGGCCATGCCCTCCTCCAGGGGGTCTTCCCGACTCAGGGACTGAACCAGGCCTCCCACATTGCAGGCAGATTCTCTACTGTCTCAGCCACTGGGGAAGCCTGATATACACACACTGGTATACGTGAAACAGAGAGCCAACGAGGACCTGCTGTACAGCACGGGGGACCACGGTCAGTAGCTTGCAACAACCTGTAATAAAGATTCGTGTAAAACTCGTATAAAACCGAATCAGGGCCTTCCCCGGAGGTCCGGAGGCGGGGACTCTGTGCTTCCACTGAAGGAAAGGAGGGTGGTCGGGGAACTGATATCCCACATGCCAGGTGGCGAGGCCAGAAAAATCTGATTCACTTTGCTCTACATCAGAAATGAACATAACATTGTAAATTAACAAATTTAAAAAATGGTTTAAAAGCTTTAAAAAAAAACAGTTACCACTAGAAATTCTGCCCAGGTAGTCCCTAGTTTTGTAAGATTTTAAACCAGCCACCAAAACAAACTCAAAGACCTGGCAGCTGGAGAAGGCGGGGCCGCTCAGCGGGGAGCACGGGTTTGCCCTTTTTCTCTGGTTTCCTGTTCACGGGCAGCTTTTCTCTCGCAGATTTTCATTCACTGCTGAAGCTAGAGAGTGGTAGTCACTCAGTCGTGTCCAGCTCTTTGTGACTCCATGGACTGTAGCCCATCAGCCTGTCCATGGGATTCTCCAAGCAAGATACTTGAGTGGGCAGCCATTCCTTCCTCCAGGGGGTCTTCACCACTCGGGTGTCGAACCCGTGTCTCCTGCACTGTAGGCAGACTCTTTACTGTCTTGAGCCTCCAGGGCAGCTGGTACAGAAGCTAGGAATGAGCTCTGAATTAGAGACAGGCTTTGCAGGCTGCCAAGGGAATTCCAGCTTTAGAGTCCTTGTTTTTGTGGCCAAAATTTAAATTGGAGCCATTGATGTTCCCATGGAGTCCGTTGCCACTAATTTTTACCATTAATGGTCATATCCTCACTGAATTTAATTAAGCGCCTCTTAAATGCTACTGGTTTATATTTAACTTTGATGATTAATATCATTAAAATATTTTATTTCCATGTGAAGAGTTTCAGATTTTTCCATTAATGATGAAGCAGCTTCACATTTGGTGTGGATCCCAGGCTGTTATTTCTCTCCCAACCGCAGGTCCCCTCTGAGCCACCACTCAAAGAAATGACCGCTGTTTCAAAACTTGGACAGTGATGTGGGCTTTGCAGCACATGAGTGGACTCTGTCTTCTTGTGAAGTCTGAACGTGACCCCAATGGCCAAGTTTTGACACACGCGGGACAGAATGACAACTCTGGGACCCGCTGGATCAAACATCAAACATCCAGGGCTCTCCTGACATTGCACCTTGTTTCCCCATAATTCCTCTGTTATCATTTTTATCCTGATTTTTCTGTTTCAAGGACCTGATTTCACAAAATCCACCATATTCACTTTTCATGAACAGATAGGCAGAACACAACCAGGAACTTTACTGAGTATGTGTAATTTGTCATGAAGGTGATATTTTTGAGAAATACAATGTTAACAAAATCTTAAACTTCAAAGTTACCTGGTTTTCCAGCTAAGCATGGACATTTTAAAATTACATGCATTCTAGTCTGTATGAGGAGCAGCGTGATCCCCCTCCACCACTTCAAGAACTATTCCTTCAACAGGATGGAAGCAAAAGGCAAAGTTACTAAATCCAAAAGACTCTTAACTTCAGGCTTTGCCCAATTACAGAATGTGACCTGAACTGACTGACACTTTCACCCGCCTAGTCTGCTGTATTTTCAGATTAAACACACTATCACACAAGTTAGCGAAAGCAAAATGCATGGAAACAGTAATGGATGAGCAAATCGCTCTGCCCTGATTGAAACAAGAAGTATTTGGTGTGTAAATGTTGCACTTGTCTTTCACTGTTTTAAGATCAAAGATTTAAAATATCTTCCAAGTATACGTATTTTCATTTTTAAAATGACTACTATGCTTTGGTCACTTGCTAAAAATTCAGACTGTAGTTCTCCTAAACTTATGATCATGCTAATAATTTGCTTACCATAAAAAAGAATACTTACTATGAATGACTGTAAAATATTGAATACATAAAGTATCGTCAAACAATGGTAGTGCTTAAAGAAAGAGAGAAAAGACCCTACTCCTTCTGTGGCGGTGACTTGCCCAGGTCCTCATTCTGAAATTTGTAAAGTAAAGGGAAGGAATTCATCCTATCTTTCTGGGAGGCACTGGATAATGAGGAAAAGCTCTCCATTAGGAAAATGCAAGCTTGATAAGTGTAGGACACATGAGAGGTTTAGGGAGCAACCATTTTTCGACTCCAAAGAAATAACAGATTGGGCAAGAGTCACCCATGGGTCCAAAACAGTTCAGTGACAGCTGCTGATGAACAGTGACGTATTAATTGCAAATCGTAAAACCAAACCCATACAGTGGGGATCCCACGACCAGTACCTAACGGAGTCATGAGCCCAGGCACGGCGACAACGTGAAGTAGACGGAAGCACCCGGGAGGTGTCCTCGCCGGAACCACTCCCCCAGACTCCGTCAAGCCCGCAGACCGAGGTCATCACCCCCCTGTCTGCACCCATTTCCTAGCTCCTGCCTGGTATCCAGGTGTAGTTATGAACAAGGGCCTCTTTTACTCTCATAAATATTCCAGTTTGGAAACTAAATTACATGGTTACCTCGTCAAAATCTAACTTCTAATAAGCAAGAGGTAGAAGTTATAGAAGAAGCCGGAAACAATAAGGAAACAGCAAATACAGAATGTGGACTATTGTCCCAAAGAATTGGCCTGGCTTCTTCACTGCTTCAATGTTGGGAACATGGTGGGAAGGCTGGGAACCAGGGTGTGAAGTTTTTGATGAGAGGAACTCAAGGCTCATAACAACCCAAAGGCAATGCCTGAACCTCGATTGGAGGCTGGTTTGGAATAACAAAAATGAAAGTTGTTATAGAAGACACTAAGGAATGATTGGGAAGATTTGATTCTAGATGTTAGAGAATAATTTCTATTATCTGTGAAATTTATGTGAAAGGGAAAGGCTATTGACTACAGATTTGGAAACTTGGTCTTCCCTGATAGCTTGGTGGGTAAAGAATCTGGCTGCAGTGCAGGAGACCCTGGTTCAATTCCTGGGTCAGGAAGATCCCCTGGAGAAGGGATAGGCTACCCAGGCCAGTATTCTTGGGCTTCCCTTGTAGCTCAGCTGGTAAGAATCCACGTGCAGTATGGGAGACCTGGGCTGGATCCCTGGGTTGGGAAGATCCCCTGGAGAAGGGAAAGGCTATCCACTCCACTCCAGTATCCTGGCCTGGAGAATTCCATGGACTCTACAGTCCACAGAGTCACCAAGAATGGGACATGACTGAGCAAGTTTCCCTTCACTTTTGGAAACTCGCCCAATTCTCACGCATAACCATTGTTGTTATTCAGTGTCTCACTCATGGCTGACTCGTTGCGAACCCATGGGCTGCAGCACACCGGGCTTCCCAGTCCTTCACCATCTCCTGGAGTTTGCTTGAACTCATGTTCATTGAGTCTGTGGTGCCGTCCAACCATCTCATCCTCTGTCATTCTTTTCTCCTGCCTTCAGTCTTTCTGAGCATCAGGTTCTTTTCCAAGGAGTCAGTTCTTCAATCAGGTGCCAAGGTATTAGAGCTTCAGCTTCAGCATTAGTCCTTTCAATGAATATTCAGGACTGATTTCCTTTAGGATGAACTGGTTGGATCTCCTTGCTGCCCAAGGGCCTCTGAAGAGTCTTCTCCAGCACCACAGTTCACAAGCATCAATTCTTTGGCGCCCAGCCTTCTTTATGGCCCAGCCCTCACATCTGTATGTGACTCCTACATGTGATCATATGGATCTATATCTACCACTCAGGCTCACACAGCCTGAGCAAGACTGATGGACACACTGCGACTTGGCTCTGCCATCGTGGGGAGGTGCCCCATTGGCCCAGATGGGTAAGCAGATGGCTAATGAGACTGAAGAAATCTCTTCTCCAA
>SJYC01029517.1:0-72433 GCA_006408675.1 Madoqua kirkii | reverse complement strand
ACTTTCACCCGCCTAGTCTGCTGTATTTTCAGATTAAACACACTATCACACAAGTTAGCGAAAGCAAAATGCATGGAAACAGTAATGGATGAGCAAATCGCTCTGCCCTGATTGAAACAAGAAGTATTTGGTGTGTAAATGTTGCACTTGTCTTTCACTGTTTTAAGATCAAAGATTTAAAATATCTTCCAAGTATACGTATTTTCATTTTTAAAATGACTACTATGCTTTGGTCACTTGCTAAAAATTCAGACTGTAGTTCTCCTAAACTTATGATCATGCTAATAATTTGCTTACCATAAAAAAGAATACTTACTATGAATGACTGTAAAATATTGAATACATAAAGTATCGTCAAACAATGGTAGTGCTTAAAGAAAGAGAGAAAAGACCCTACTCCTTCTGTGGCGGTGACTCGCCCAGGTCCTCATTCTGAAATTTGTAAAGTAAAGGGAAGGAATTCATCCTATCTTTCTGGGAGGCACTGGATAATGAGGAAAAGCTCTCCATTAGGAAAATGCAAGCTTGATAAGTGTAGGACACATGAGAGGTTTAGGGAGCAACCATTTTTCGACTCCCAAAGAAATAACAGATTGGGCAAGAGTCACCCATGGGTCCAAAACAGTTCAGTGACAGCTGCTGATGAACAGTGACGTATTAATTGCAAATCGTAAAACCAAACCCATACAGTGGGGATCCCACGACCAGTACCTAACGGAGTCATGAGCCCAGGCACGGCGACAACGTGAAGTAGACGGAAGCACCCGGGAGGTGTCCTCGCCGGAACCACTCCCCCAGACTCCGTCAAGCCCGCAGACCGAGGTCATCACCCCCCTGTCTGCACCCATTTCCTAGCTCCTGCCTGGTATCCAGGTGTAGTTATGAACAAGGGCCTCTTTTACTCTCATAAATATTCCAGTTTGGAAACTAAATTACATGGTTACCTCGTCAAAATCTAACTTCTAATAAGCAAGAGGTAGAAGTTATAGAAGAAGCCGGAAACAATAAGGAAACAGCAAATACAGAATGTGGACTATTGTCCCAAAGAATTGGCCTGGCTTCTTCACTGCTTCAATGTTGGGAACATGGTGGGAAGGCTGGGAACCAGGGTGTGAAGTTTTTGATGAGAGGAACTCAAGGCTCATAACAACCCAAAGGCAATGCCTGAACCTCGATTGGAGGCTGGTTTGGAATAACAAAAATGAAAGTTGTTATAGAAGACACTAAGGAATGATTGGGAAGATTTGATTCTAGATGTTAGAGAATAATTTCTATTATCTGTGAAATTTATGTGAAAGGGAAAGGCTATTGACTACAGATTTGGAAACTTGGTCTTCCCTGATAGCTTGGTGGGTAAAGAATCTGGCTGCAGTGCAGGAGACCCTGGTTCAATTCCTGGGTCAGGAAGATCCCCTGGAGAAGGGATAGGCTACCCAGGCCAGTATTCTTGGGCTTCCCTTGTAGCTCAGCTGGTAAGAATCCACGTGCAGTATGGGAGACCTGGGCTGGATCCCTGGGTTGGGAAGATCCCCTGGAGAAGGGAAAGGCTATCCACTCCACTCCAGTATCCTGGCCTGGAGAATTCCATGGACTCTACAGTCCACAGAGTCACCAAGAATGGGACATGACTGAGCAAGTTTCCCTTCACTTTTGGAAACTCGCCCAATTCTCACGCATAACCATTGTTGTTATTCAGTGTCTCACTCATGGCTGACTCGTTGCGAACCCATGGGCTGCAGCACACCGGGCTTCCCAGTCCTTCACCATCTCCTGGAGTTTGCTTGAACTCATGTTCATTGAGTCTGTGGTGCCGTCCAACCATCTCATCCTCTGTCATTCTTTTCTCCTGCCTTCAGTCTTTCTGAGCATCAGGTTCTTTTCCAAGGAGTCAGTTCTTCAATCAGGTGCCAAGGTATTAGAGCTTCAGCTTCAGCATTAGTCCTTTCAATGAATATTCAGGACTGATTTCCTTTAGGATGAACTGGTTGGATCTCCTTGCTGCCCAAGGGCCTCTGAAGAGTCTTCTCCAGCACCACAGTTCACAAGCATCAATTCTTTGGCGCCCAGCCTTCTTTATGGCCCAGCCCTCACATCTGTATGTGACTCCTACATGTGATCATATGGATCTATATCTACCACTCAGGCTCACACAGCCTGAGCAAGACTGATGGACACACTGCGACTTGGCTCTGCCATCGTGGGGAGGTGCCCCATTGGCCCAGATGGGTAAGCAGATGGCTAATGAGACTGAAGAAATCTCTTCTCCAATTTTGGTTGAGTTGAGAGGTGTTGAAATGCAATCTAGTTGTAGAATCCTCCTGGTCAAGGGCTTTCTTTTGACTGTGTTGAATTCAGCAACTCCTTTTTAAAAACAGAGGCTTCAGATGAATATTGAGAAAATAAAGGCTAAGGAACATCAAACCCCCAAGCTCCAATGCATAATGTAGCTGTCGAGTTAATCCAAAGGGCAATCTGAGTGAGTGTGGAGATGGAGGACCACAAGTCAGTATTCCTTTTGACTTCACTTGTGTATCCATGTCTCCATCAGTAAGGACATTTTCAGGGCAGGAGAGAGGTGAAGGGCAGAGACACAGCTGCTCAGTTCAGCCAAGGGCACTGGTCCATTTTTACCCCTGATGTTCCACGAAGACCCCAGTGACCAGCACAGCCCACACTGGACACCACAGTGTGGCAGCCAGTTAGGGTCATGAGCGGTAAAATCACTGCTGGAGATGCATTTATTCAGACAACGTGATGGCTGGGTGCTGTGCAAAGGACAGGAGAGGCGTTAGAGCATTTCCAGAAGAAAGAGCAAGAGGAAAGTAAAGAGGAGAGATCAGAGAGACGAAGGCGTTGGCAGCCACCCTCCAGAGGGGGTGCCTTGCGTCAGGCTGTTCAGAACCACCCCCAGGAAAGTCAGTTCAGGTGCCGCGAGATGAGAGGAACAATAGCTGGGAGAGTGGGGGCACAGAGATGCAGAAAGATTAACTCCTTTTCTGACATTGAAATGACAGTTCTGTTTTGACAGAGCTCTAAAATAACCCATGTCACATAAGGTTTTCTTTTATGATAGAGTATCTATATAATGTTAATCTTTTCTATTATAGGACTGTGCACTGCTCAGAAACAATAGGCACATTCATGTTTATTCATTAATAATTTTGGAGATCGGTTTCATCAGCACTTTAAGTTCCTCATTCCAGAAAGTTTCACTTACTCCAGATGATTCGTGTAATTCCATGATAAAATCATTACTTCACTTTATGTCCTTTCAAGAGCCATGATGTCTGGCAGAGATCAGTTCTCAGAGGATCTATCTGTTCCAGTGTTAAGCTGCCTTTCTGTTATATGAGGAATTCATTCCTGTGAGTTTCAAGTGTGAGTGTTCACGAATGTGTGTGTATGTGCATGTGAGTCTGTGAAAGTGAGAGTGAGCTGAGGGTGTGAGTGTGTGTGCAAGTGTAAATGCATGGGTGTGTAAGTGAGTGTGCAGAGTGGAACTGCATTATAGCCATGACCCCAGGATGTGGAGGCAGCTAGCTCTCTGCCTCTTACTAGCCTTGAGTCGTTGGGCAGGTTTAAATTTTTGTGACTCTTATTATAAAACAAAAATTCTACCTATTTTATACTACTTTTTGAAAGTAAAATGAGATGATGTGAGTAAGATGTCAGTTCCGATACCTGACCCATAATAAACACAATAAATTCAAATTACTGTTATTTTGTGAATGTTTCTTTTTCATAGATGTGTTTCAGTGTGGAAATCTATCAAACAGGTATTTATTCCATTTTAACATTGGAGAGCTATCTACAGAAGTTAAAACGCTAACCTTTGAGCTTCATATCTAAACACTTATCCTTAACTCTCTTTGCAAGTTGGTAGAGCCACTGGCTAGTTCTGAAGTAGCTGCCCGCTTCTCACAATCATGGGTGTGTGTGCCCCTGACGAGGCAGAATGGGTAGGGACCAGCCAGGAGGAGCCCCCCCGGCGGCCTGCTGGGGGCCGGTGATCTGCAGCTGCTTGGTCAGCGGGGGCTCCGGCCCCTCACCAGTAACCTGCCAGAGGAGGACGGGGGGAGCCACGCAGCCGGGGCAGAGCTGTGCCAGATGCTGTGATTTGCCGGAGCCGAGAGCGAAAGCTGGCCTCTTGTCAAAAGACCTTGCCTCATGCTTTTATTTTGTGTGACGGGATTTTTGAAACTGTGAAATGGAGTTTTTTCTTCTTCATAGTGAATCACTCCTTTTTTAAAATAAGGCCTGTGCCTTCTTACAATTGAGACAGAGAAACAAAGACTGGGAATGGGTGGAGTGAGGGACGTGATGGTTCTCGGTCACTAAACCACTGTAGGAAAAACGGCAGTGATTTTTCAAACTATCAGCCACGAGTGTTCAAGCCTAAAACTGATTATTCTTGTAAGTGCCCCTAAATTTTGGACAGATTTTGTTTTTTAGAGTAATTATAGGCTTACAGAAAAGTTGAGCAGAAAGAACAATGTTGCTTCTATTCCTTTTTCATCGTTCCTTCACATTCTTTCCTGCAACAGTTTCCCTTATTATTGACATGCTATGTGAGTGCAGCACATGTGTTAAATTGATGAACCACCATTGATACATTATTACTAACTGAATCTGCAGGGATCACTCTCGGTGTTGTACATTCTAAGGGTTTTGCCAAATGCAAGTGGGAGGTAATGTCATGTATCTACCATTATAATATCACAGGGAACAGGTTAACTGCCCTAAAGATCTTCTGTGGTCCATGTACTCACCCCTTCCTCATCCCAACCCTTGGCGACCACGATCTTTGCATGATCGCCACAGTTTTCGCTTTTCTAGAATGTCTTATAGTTGGAATGATACAGCGTGTAGCGCTTTCAGCTTCTCTCACTTAGTAACATGCATTTAAAGTTCCTGCATGTTGTTTTACGGCTGATAGCGCATTTCTTTTTAGGACTGAACATACGAGTTTACATCTTGGTTGGTTCCAAGTTTTAGCAATTAGTGATAAAACTGCTGTAATATCTATGTGTAGGTATTTGTGTGAACATAAGTTTTCAACTCATTTCAACTCAATTTTTTTTTTTTAAAGAACTACCTGAAGTTTCATTAGACCTCAGTTTTGTTTTGTTTTTCCTTTCCTGAAGAGTTTAGAAACTTTCTTTTTCTGGAGGTGGTAGATAAGGGGTACTCACTGGAAATGAAAAAAAATCTGGAGTACTGCATTTAATTGTGTATTATAATTGTATTACTCCACCTATGACACCAGAGACAGATATACAAAGAACATTTAGTTATAACAGATCTCACACTAAGGTGGTAATTCTTCAGGCCTTTTACATAATGACCAAAAACCAGAGATTGGATTCCACATAATCCAGGCTTAGCCAGAATCTTTAATTTACTTCTGTTGCTGTACATGTACTCGGCCATTACTAGGGCTTACAAGTCAACAAGAGGACAAAGAAATGTGCAGTGTGTTGACGCGAAAAGTCAGCTGGGTTAACAGGCCTGCAACACGTGACCAAACTTGCTGAAATTAAAATCGCTTTCTGAAAATAGTGTTAACGGCCTAAATATTTTATACACAGTTCATTTGCCAAAGCAAAGTGCATTTAAATAATACAGAGCAACAATAAGTTTCTATCAACTTTATATAAGAGAGTACAAAATAACTTAGAGTATTTTGCTATTAATATTATCCAGACGAATGGCTGCTATGGGCAGTTATTTGCTTCTTTAAAAGCATGACATCACAGTGCCACGAATGTTAGAAGACACAGATGGATGAATGGATGGATGGATGGATGGATGGATAAGCTACCTCAAAGGTCAGGCAGAAGCCCTGGGAGGGGCCCTCAGCTGGTAAACCATAAAGAGCTGAGTTCCTGGACTATCTAGTAGGATTACGCTTTTGTTTCGTTTTTAATATTCATTCATTTGCTGCGCCAGGTCTTAGTTGCAGCCTGAGGGATCTTTCGTTGCCCCACGTGAACCCCTTGTTGTGGTGTGTGGAGTGGAGTTCCCCAACCAGGGACTGAACCCGGGCCCCCTCATTGGGAAGGCAGAGCCTTAGTCACTGGACCACCAGGGAGGTCCCCAAGGTTGTCTAACTTTGTAAGAAACTGTCAAACTGTCTACAAAAGTAGCTGTACCATGTTGGATTCCCATCAGCAATGAATGAGAGTTCCTGTGGCCCCACATTCTTTTTGGAGGTTCGCGAGCAACATTTTCTCCAGGTCTTCCCACAGGTATCAATCCAGCAGGACTGAACCTTCCCTGGCACTGAAAAGTCTGGGCCCCAGCTCTTCCTGACCTTATGTGATCTTCAAAAGGGACTCAGGCAGTTCTACCCCCACGCTCACCTTTCCTTGTCTTGACCCCATCCAGCCGAACAGTTTCCACCTGAATCCTGTTTGCAGCTATCGCCTCACAGACTCGGTCCTCCTTGTCCAGTTCAGTGTCCGTCACTTTCCCACCCTCTGAGCAGCTAACTTGGTCTGCATGGAAAAAAGATAAAAACAAAATTATTGGGGACATTTGAACTCATTATGAGGTTGCGAAGTGGATGCTGATTTTCAAGTGCGCATTAATTTTTTTTCAAGCTTTAAAACTTTATTTTGTATTGAGGGTATAGCTGATTCATGGGCCTCCCTGATAGCTCAGCAGTAAAGAATTTGTCTGCAACACAGGAGCCTCAGGAGACGCAGGTTCAGTCTCTAGGTGGGGAAGCTCCCCAGGAGGAGGGGGAGACAACCCACTCCTGTATTCCCATCTACAGCATCCCCACGGACAGAGGAGCCTGGGGCGCTACAGTCCATAGGGTCGCAAAGAGTCGGACATGACTGAAGCAGCTTCGCAGGCAGGCACACACAGCTGATTCGCGATGTTGTGGTTGTTTCAGGAGAACAGCAAAGGGACTCAGCATACATACACACGCGTCCATAATCCCCCAACCTCCCCTCCTGTCCAGGCTGGCGCATAACACTGCGCAGAGTTCCGAGTTCTACACAGTAGGCTCTTGTTGATTATCCATTTAAAATATAGCAGTGAGTATATGACCTTCCCAAACTCCCTAACTATCCCTTCCCCTCAGCAAACATAATGTCATTTTCTAAGTTGTGAATCTCTTTCTGTTTTGTAAATTCATTTGTATCATTTTCAAGAGCACATTTAGATAAGTGATTTTGGCATCACTTGCTACTTTTTGCATTTAGCTCCTATTAAAGGTAGTAACAATACCTCTTGTGTGTTATTCAGTATTCTACCATATCGGAAACTTGAAGTTTGAATTATTTAATTTTATTCAATTGTATTAATTTCCTTACCTTTGTGGAAAAAAAAAAAGGCCTAAAAACTAAAAAGATGAGAAAGGATTTGCTTGTCAGATGGAACTAGTGGAGTGAGCACACAGCAGGACGTTAATGTGGAAAAGTGGAAAGGGGGCGAAGGAGGAGAAGGTGGGCATGGGGTGGGCTGTTTGATTAATAGCGCTGAGGCCAGTGAGGTCGGTCTTCAGTTTAGTTCAGTTCAGTGGCTCAGTCGTGTCTGACTCTGTGCGACCCCATGGACTGCGGCACGCCAGGCCTGCTTGTCCATTACCAACTCCCAGAGTCTACTCAAACTCATGTCCATCAAGTCAGTGATGCCATCCGACCATCTCATCCTCTGTCGTCCCCTTCTCCTCCCACCTTCAATCTTTCCCAGCATCAGGGTCTTTTCCAATGAGTCAGTTCTTTGCATCAGGTGGCCAGATTATTGGAGTTTCAGCTTCTACATCAGTCCTTCCAGTGAATATTCAGGACTGATCTCTTTTAGGATGGATTGGTTGGATCTCCTTGCAGTCCAAGGGACTCTCAAGAGTCTTCTCCAACATCACAGTTCAAAAGCATCGATTCTTTGGCACTCAGCTTTGTTTATGGTCCAACTCTCACATCCATACATGACCACTGGAAAAACCATAGCCTTGACTAGACAGAAGTGAGTCCCACACAACTCTGAAGTATGATGTTACCAGTCACAGGAATTAAAGACACATTTCCCCACCTCCGTTGCCTTCTCTCAATTCCTCCAGACACCGGTTCATTTATTTCTCATCATCAACCTGGGTTGCTCCCGGCTTTCAAGTTAACTAGTCGTTGGAGCTTACTCTTCTGTTCTGATTTCCTCTTCTCTAAAATGAAGGTGGTTGAATTAGATGGACTCTTTCATCACTCCTGGTTCTTAGTGTTGTTTTTTCTTTTTTCCCCAGAGTCTTTAAACTGGCCCATCCACAGTCAGCTCAAGGTTTGTAGCGCACTGAGCCTAAGCTACTCCAGTTCTGAGTGTGAGATTTCTTTAAACCAACAGCCTCACTGTGCCCCAGGGCTCCCCTTGTGCTTCTGGGAAAGAAATCTTCTTTCCTGAGAAGAATCTTCTCTTCTATGATCAATGCACACCACTGCTTTAGAAATCAGGCTTTAAACGGAATTATCACACTCCTAAAAAACCTTGGTAGGAGAGATGACCCCATTTTTAGTGCACACACAGCTGTTTCTTATTCATTCATTCTTGAGTCCCACACAACTCTGAAGTATGATGTTACCAGTCACAGGAATTAAAGACACATTTCCCACCTCCGTTGCCTTCTCTCAATTCCTCCAGACACCGGTTCATTTATTTCTCATCATCAACCTGGGTTGCTCCCAGCTTTCAAGTTAACTAGTCGTTGGAGCTTACTCTTCTGTTCTGATTTCCTCTTCTCTAAAATGAAGGTGGTTGAATTAGATGGACTCTTTCATCACTCCTGGTTCTTAGTGTTGTTTTTTCTTTTTTCCCCAGAGTCTTTAAACTGGCCCATCCACAGTCAGCTCAAGGTTTGTAGCGCACTGAGCCTAAGCTACTCCAGTTCTGAGTGTGAGATTTCTTTAAACCAACAGCCTCACTGTGCCCCAGGGCTCCCCTTGTGCTTCTGGGAAAGAAATCTTCTTTCCTGAGAAGAATCTTCTCTTCTATGATCAATGCACACCACTGCTTTAGAAATCAGGCTTTAAACGGAATTATCACACTCCTAAAAAACCTTGGTAGGAGAGATGACCCCATTTTTAGTGCACACACAGCTGTTTCTTATTCATTCATTCTGTAGGAATGGGATGAATGAGTAAAGCTGTGCCACATTGCATGCTCAGGTCGAGGATAAAAATCTAAGCCATCTGTTCCTGACCTTCAAAGAGAATATATCATCATAGGACTGATAGAATGCACGTTAAAAACCACGAGTAAAGTTACGACTGTGATAGTAACTCACAATATATTCTGTAACGATCCCTGGGGTCTGTGTAGCTGCACGGTCATGATAAGATGCTCTCCTCTAGGGTTTTTTTAATCTCTAGTAAAGCAGCTACTCACCAAGCCCTTGCTTACGGAATACACTATTTCGGATTGCCAGGTAGCCATAAAGTGGTCACTGCCTTCAGGGACTGCGTGATTTTATAGAGTATGCAAGTTATTTACTCGTTAATTTATGAGCAAGGAAGGGGTGTGGAACATCAGCATATGACAAAGTCAGTGTTAAAAGCTGCAGCAGTATGAAAACGGCACACTAAACTCTGTGTTTGGGCCATTTTGTTCTCTTTGTATCCAACGGCATTTCAAAACTGTACATAGTTAACAGGAAAAATTGAGCCTGGCTTGTACAATCTGGCTGTATGATTTCCTGCTCCACGTGATGGGTATCAGTTAGGTCGAGAAGCATCCGTAGAAGCTGAAGCCGTAAGTGCGTCGCTGGGCACGCAGTAAGATGTGGTTCTTCATGTCCTGAATAACGTCTCCGTTTCAGAATTAGTTTATGATGGATGCTGCGTTATGTGTGGACGCAGGGGAAACACGTGAATTGAATTAGCAGAGCTCCAAGTTCCACAGGAAATGTTAGGGGAGGGTTGGGTAATTGAGTCCAGTGTTCATCTCTGAAGGTCAAGTGAAAAACAATGAAACCGTATTGATCTTTAACTCTGCGTGTGACGCTTGTACACATCTGAACTGCCTTGGAGATCAATAGGGCTTAATCTATTTTTAGGCAGTTTGTAACACGCTTGATCGGACTTCCCACACCTTGGCCCCTGCTCTGGACCCTCTGACTAGGTAACAGAGTGATTTTCAATTAGGATGATCAAATAAATTTCTGATCATTGAAATAAGGGAGTGTGTCTGTGGCAAGGCCTGTAAGGCAGGCTTAAATTAGCAATATAATTTTTCTGAAGCAATAAATCAAATTCATGAAGAGGCTGACAGGAAAATCCCAGAAGACAATTAACTTGTCAGTGATTCACATGACTTAGTCCTTTTACAGAGCTATATGCTAAGTTCGTGATTAAATTTTGAATTATTAAGAAACTTTTGATTTAAGAGTTCAAGGTGAACATACTTTAATTACAACTTTCAGATTACACTTAGCTTAGACAGCAAATTAACTACCTTAATTCCCATATTCTTAAGTATTTCTCCCTTCTATGGACTTTTTTTTCCCCTTGATTTGGGGCATTGTGTTATTTTCTATGGCGGTGTAACAAATAACCAAAAATGCAGTGGACTAAGATGACGTAAAAGCATTATCTTGCAGCTTTGTGAATTACACGTTCAACACAGCTGTGTTGGGTAAATCAAGGTGTTAGTAAAAGGCATTTCTTTTGGAGCCTTTTCCTTCTTGGATTTTCCAGTTTCTACAAATTGTCCACATTCATTGGCTTGTGGCCTCTTCCTCCATCTTCAAAGCCAGCAGCATCCGTGCAAGTCTTTCTCACGTAATATCACCTCCTCTTCTATAGCCAAATCTCTCTCTGCTTCTATTTCTATTTTTGCCTCCCACTTTTAAGGTCCCCTGTGATTACATTAGTGCTTCCCTGGTGCCTCAGTGGCAAAGAATCTGCCTGCCAATGCAGGAGATGTGGGATGGATTCCTGGGTTGGGATGATCCTTTGGAGAAGGAAATGGTACCCAACCCAAGTAGTCTTCTCTGGGAAATCCCATGGTCAGAGGAGCCCTGCAGGCTACATGGGGTCACAGAGAGTCAGACACAACCCAGTAGCTAAATAGCAACAAGTGGGCTCACTTGATAAATCCAGGGTGATATCCTCATCTTAAGATCTGTACGTTAATTATATCTTCATAGACCCTTTTCCACATAAGGTAACACTCTCAGTTTCCAGAAATTAGGACTTGAGCATCTTTTGGGAGAGGGGCCTTATTCTGCTGACCACAGGCTCTCACCAAAATAGGATGGTTAGTGGGTGTGTGTTTCATGTTCTCCAACACACAAAGTCCTGAAAGGATAATACTGTTATTGTCTTTGCATCTCTCCTAATTCTTTTTGCTCGTTTTGCACTGATACCCAGCCTTGGGGCTGAATGTACCAGATAAGAAACAGCAAGACATCAATCAGAGTGGAACCTGCCAATGGTCAGACACCAAACAGATACAGAGAGTGGAAACAACAAGCAGATGCTGAGTAGAGAGACAGTCAGTGTCGGACATTATATTAAATATGCAGAAGGGTTGATTATCAGATGCCTCTGTCAAGGTCCACAGCAGCCAATACCAGTGCAGGCAGGGGAAGCTCGCTGCTGCCTCCTGCACACAGTCTCAGCAGTTACTTATCATGAGGATTTGATGACTACAGAGAGCACAGAGATGGTCTCATAAATTCTCAGAGATGATGCTTTCCTCGTGCCTGGGCTTTCTTAGACACCAGGGACCTGGCTTTCCGAGCTTGTCACTTTGCTCTCCATCTTCCTGAGAACCCAGTGTCAGATGTACACAGGCTCTAATGTATTATCTGGAAAACACAGCAGTTCAAATTAATCACATGAGGGGGTTATTAACTCTTCTCTTATGATATATTCATTTTGGTTTGGTGTAAAGATAACTGTTACAAACTCATTTTTGTCACTTTACCAGATTCAACATCTCTATTAATTACTTTCCATACTGGGATTCATTAAGCATGAAAAGTTCAATTACATTTTGAAAGAAAATGACTGGCCTTTCTGAATATTAAAGACTATTATATTTTATTGCATTTTCACGCTGAATGCTTAGGCAAAAAAATTACTAGGAATTATTATTTTTATTATTTGTTAAATTTCATTGTCTTTAGACAAACTCAAGGCACTTTACAATTGGATTCAAACCTGTACCACTTAAAGATTTAAATGTGAATAATCTGAGAAGGGAAAAAATTGAATATATGGAGCGGGCGTGGAAACTGACTCCAATATTCTTGCCTAGAATCCTCTGGACTGAGGAGTCTAGAGGGCTACAGTCCATAGAGTCACAAGGAGTCAGTCATGACAGGAGTGACTTAGCACACAGCAGAGGATGTAAAAGGCAAAAAGACATTCAGACTTGAGGCAAAAACAGGCATCTGTCCTCAGAAAGAGAACTTATTCCAAGTAGCACAGCGCCTCGCATACCAGGTGAACGCAGACTCCACGTCCCTTCTGCATAATGGCTGTTTCGATGCATCTGAATCGCAACACCTGTGCCATCTCTGCTTTGGCCTTGCTGCTCGTCTTTCCCATGCGAGCGGAGATTCTCCCGGGTTTCGAGTGCTGAGCAGTTTTGGATTGGGTCCCGATCCCGTGCCTTGCTCCAAGCAATGGGAGGACAGCAAGAGAAGAGGCGGCAGGAGCAGTCTGCCTCACTCTCGGACCCCAGTTCCATGGTGGGTAGACTGGCGAGCGCCTGTCCAGGACCTTCCCCTGAGCTGACGGCTGGGCTGAGGGAGGGTCATTTAGAGCAAGGGAGACTTGCACAAGCCTTGTAGATGGAAAAGGACAGCCAGAGGGAGACAGGCGTTGACATGGAGGGAGAAGATGGTGGAAGGAGCCGCGCCAGAGGCGGCAGTAGAGAAGTTCCGGAATAATCTGAAGCTCCCTACATTTACCACGATACGCTTCTCTGAGTTCCTTTGCTCGTGTTTTACCTTCTCGATGGAATAGATGCTTCCTCTTTGCTCTGCCAGATCCCACTCACCTCCAGGAAGTTGTCACTGAACACCTCCTCCTCCAGCCCTGAAAAAGCTAGGTATCCCTGCCAGGCATGCCCTTTAAAAGAATGTTTCTCTACCTTCAGACTCACCAGAGCTGCTTACAGTTCTGTCTGTGTTCTTATCTGTGAGCCCCTGTGGGCAAGCATCCTGTCCTGTTCAGGTCTCTGTCAACGTCACTATGGATTAACGGATACGCATGTGCGCTCTGTAGTCAGTCGTGTCCAACTCTGTGCCCCAAGGAGTAGAGCCCACCAGGCTCCTAAGTCCATGGGATTTTTCAGGCAAGACTGCTGGAATACTTTTCCTTCTCAAGTTGCTTGAACCTGCATCTCCCACGTTGGCAGGCAGAGTCTTTACCAATGAGTCATGTATGTGTATACATGTTTGTTGACTGAGTAATACAACAGCAAATTTGGTAGGCGTGAGATTGTATCAAGTAGCAGGTGAGGTAGCTGTGGTGAACTGAGAATGTGCTGAGCTCTGAAGGCTGGAGCTGATGTTTCCTCATGTGCTTATAAGGTCTTCCAATGCAGTAGACTTGGCAGGTCAAGATGAAGGTCATATGAGTTCTTAAATATCATTTATTCAAACTGAGAACACTTGATGACTCATTTCTGGGTAAGTGAAATGACGCTGAGGGCCAGAAAGAAGTCAGCAAAAAGGGTGGAGTGGAAACTGCGAGGAAGGCCCTGACCTCACCCTGGAGGGAGGCGGGAGCAGGGCAGGACATTGGGGGAACGTCACAGATGATGAAGAGGATGGAAGAAGTGGGAGAGAATGCAGGGTCGGAATTCTACATGGCAGATTACATAGAGTGAGGGTGGTGGGAAGTGGCCTGGCTAGGTTCTGCATATCTCCGGAAACCAGCAGGGCGTGATGCATGCTCTGCCACTATGCATGGGCCGTGCGGGGCATGGGCAGCCGTGAGTTCAGTTGCTGAACTGAACTGAACTCAGTCACTCAGTCATGTCTGACTCTCTGTAACTCCATGGACTGCAGCACGCCAGGCCTCCCTGTCCATCACCAACTCCCGGAGTCTACTCAAACTCATGTCCATAGAGTCGGTGAAGCCATCCAACCATCTCATCCTCTGTCGTCCCCTTCTCCTCCCGCCTTCAATCTTTCCCAGCATCAGGGTCTTTTCCAGTGAGTCAGTTCTTCACATCAGGTGGCCAAAGGATTGGAGCTTCAGCTTCAGCAGTGCACTGGAGGGTGGCTAATGGTCCTTTCTAGGCAAATCAGAGCCTTGTCTATGCGGGAAGGTGGGAGGTGAAAGAAACCCACAGGATGGAGCCCAGCCTGCGCTGTGACAGAGGAAAGCGAGTTCAGATCTGCTAGGGGTCCAGGGAGGTGCACAGCGGCTCTGGAGACAACCCAGAAATCCATCAACAGGAGGATGGAGGAATAAAAACTGTTTATTCACAAAATGGAACATTAGGCAGAGGTGAAGATGGCTATGTCATCTACATGCTACCAGACGGGTGAATTTAGAAGCAAAATGCTAAGTGAAAGCTGGCGTATTGTAAATACGTGACCGGGTTTGCTGAAATCCCACACCAAGCAAAGCTAAAACATAGACATGAGAAATACGTATGTGATAAAAACTGTGGTGTTTTTTTTTTTTAAAGAAGATGATGATCAGCCCAAATTTCAGAAACCGAGGCCCTCTGGGGAGAAGTTGGAAATGGGGAGGGGAGAGCAGGCCAGAGTTTCAATGCCAGTGGAGGCCTGTCCCCATGCCATGCTCGATGACTGGCTCACAGCGGTCAGTTTATTCTCATGCTCCATGACTTACCACTGTGCTTTACACAGATAGTCTTTCGTAAGCACTAAACATTGAATAACAATAAATGAAAATGCCCTGGGGGAATGAACCTTCTCTGTGTTAATCCATCTTTCAAGTCCTTTTGCACAGCCGGCCATTTCCCGAGGCTAGAACTTGATCATAACAGGAGAGCAACCACCTGCTTTTCACAGAAAGCTCACCGGATTTATCTTCTTGCTTAAGATAATTCAGAATCATCCGTTATCCTTCCTAGAGGCAGAGTGCCGTTGGTAGCAATGAGGCTCTGGCTGGCTTCTCATGGGTTAAATGATCAGTGTTCTGTTTCAACCATTCCTCAGAAAAGGGACGTTTGTGAAAACTGCAACAATACAGAGAGAAAGCAATCAACTCATTCCTCAGGAGGAAAACCAGTCCCCTGCCTCCCTCGAAACGCTGCAGTCTTTGCTCTCGCTCTCTGCTCCCACAGATACATGCACGCCCATTGTAGGAAAGTAGCTTTCTTGCTACTCGATCGCCCATCCTCCACCGACCGCACCGCCGCGCATCAGTCCCACGGAGGGAAGTGAGATCTGCGCCCAACACTGCTCTTCAGGAAACTGCAGAACACCAGCCACTAATATGTGCTTTGAAGACGACAGGGGAGCAGGACCCAGATTCTCCTTCCCCGGCCTCCCTGCTTCATTCCCGCTGCTCCTTATTTTTCAAATGGAGAGAACGGGAGGAACAAACCCACACGTACATATGGTTCATTTTGTTACATACATCTGTACATGGAGAGAAAAATCTTAGATGGGAAAGCATCCAGGAGACTTAGGACCTGGTGCTGATCTGATGAAACCTTGGGTAGCTCTCAGCCTCCGTGAGCCTCAGTCTCCAGGTCTTAAAAGGATCCTTGCCCTGCTCTCTACCTCTCTGCTTTGATGGCTCCCTGTGAGTGTCTCAGGGGTCAGCCACGTGGCCTCCTCAGTGTTTCAAAGCTGAATACAAGGCCCGCGTGGATGGAAAGGAGGGAGGGAGTGGTGAAGACAGAAGCTGGAGGAGGGAAGAGGGTAGTTACCGCAGACCGTGGAGAAAAGCAGTGCGTGGAAAGGCCTTGGGAACTCCAGAGAGCTCACAAAGTTAAACCGAGTAACGCCATTGCAAAGGGCAATCACTGGTAATAATTACTATATGTACATAAAGAATAACCCGCTGTTTTGTAAGGAGTTGGAGTGAAAGCAAGTATTTTATGTTTATGAACCAATCATTCACTTTGTATATTTTATTGTGGTAGTTTCAATTCACAGAAATGAGCAAAAACAGCCAACAACTGTACCAACTTTTGAACTTGTTGGACATATTTGGACATCACTGTGATTCACCAGGAGAAAACAAAAGCAGAGACGTCCTCAAATTTTCTTACATTTTAGCCTTTTTATACTTTAGAAAGATTTAAATATGTGCTACACATATGCATAATTAGTAAAAAAAAACTACTTGGTTTATAAAATTAACAAGAATCATTCTAAAAATAAGTTTATTCTAATTAGTGTGAATCTCACAGCTACTTCTAGTCAATACTATATTAGAGGTACTAGCCAGAGCAATTGTGCATTTCTTTTCCATTTTGCTGTCTGGGGACGCCTTACAAATAGCTGTGAAAAGAAGAGAGGTGAAAAGCAAAGGAGAAAAAGAAAGATATAAGCATCTGATTGCAGAGTTCCAAAGAATAGCAAGAAAAGATAAGAAAAACTTCAGCGATCAATGCAAAGAAACAGAGGAAAAGAACAGAATGGGAAAGACTAGAGATCTCTTCAAGAAAATCAGAGATATCAAGGGAACATTTCATGCAAAGATGGGCTCAATAAAGGACAGAAATGGTCTGGACCTAACAGAAGCAGAAGATATTAAGAAGAGGTGGCAAGAATACACGGAAGAACTGTACAAAAAAGATCTTCACAACCCAGCTAATCATGATGATGTGATCACTCATCTAGAGTCAGACATCTTGGAATGTGAAGTCAAGTGGGCCTTAGAAGGCATCACTAGGAACAAAGCTAGTGGAGGTGATGGAATTCCAATTGAGCTATTTCAAATCCTGGAAGATGATGCTGTGAAAGTGCTGCACTCAATATGCCAGCAAATTTGGAAAACTCAGCAGTGGTCACAGGACTGGGAAAGGTCCATTTTCATTCCAATCCCAAAGAAAGGCAATGCCAAAGAATGCTCAAACTACCGCACAATTGCACTCATCTCACATGCTAGTAAAGTAATGCTCAAAATTCTCCAAGCCAGGCTTCAGCAATATGTGAACCATGAGCTTCCTGATGTTCAAGCTGGATTTAGAAAAGGCAGAGGAACCAGAGATCAAATTGCCAACATCTGCTGGATCATGGAAAAAGCAAGAGAGTTCCAGAAAAACATCTATTTCTGCTTTATTGACTATGACAAAGCCTTTGACTGTGTGGATCACAATAAACTGTGGAAAATTCTTCAAGAGATGGGAATACCAGACCACCTGACCTGCCTCTTGAGAAATCTGTATGCAGGTCAGGAAGCAACAGTTAGAACTGGACATGGAACAACAGACTGGTTCCAAATAGGAAAAGGAGTACGTCAAGGCTGTATATTGTCACCCTGCTTATTTAACTTCTATGCAGAGTACATCATGAGAAACGCTGGACTGGAAGAAACACAAGCTGGAATCAAGATTGGCGGGAGAAATATCAATAACCTCAGATATGCAGATGACACCACCCTTATGGCAGAAAGTGAAGAACTAAAGAGCCTCTTGATGAAAGTGAAAGAGGAGAGTGAAAAAGTTGGCTTAAAGCTCAACATTCAGAAAACGAAGATCATGGCATCTGGTCCCATCACTTCATGGGAAATAGATGGGGAAACAGTGGAAACAGTGTCAGACTTTATTTTGGGGGGCTCCAAAATCACTGCAGATGGTGACTGCAGCCATGAAATCAGAAGACGCTTACTCCTTGGAAGGAAAGTTATGACCAACCTAGATAGTATATTCAAAAGCAGAGACATTATCTTGCTGACTAAGGTCCGTCTAGTCAAGGCTATGGTTTTTCCTGTGGTCATGTATGGATGTGAGAGTTGGACTGTGAAGAAGGATGAGCACCAAAGAATTCATGCTTTTGAACTGTGGTGTTGGAGAAGACTCTTGAGAGTCTCTTGGACTGCAAGGAGATCCATCCTGTCCATTCTGAAGGAGACCAACCCTGGGATTTCTTTGGAAGGACTGATGCTAAAGCTGAAACTCCAGTACTTTGGCCACCTCATGCGAAGAGTTGACTCATTGGAAAAGACTCTGATGCTGGGAGGGATTGGGGGCAGGAGGAGAAGGGGACGACCGAGGATGAGACGGCTGGATGGACTCACTGACTTGATGGACGTGAGTCTAAGTGGACTCTGGAAGTTGGTGATGGACAGGGAGGCCTGACGTGCTGCGATTCATGGGGTTGCAAAGAGTCGGATTGAGCGACTGAACTGAACTGAACTGAACTGAGCCGGAGCAAGTAAAATGAGCCATAAGACTTTGAGAAACAGTTTGAGTATTTTCTGCTCATCAAGTGGGCATTTTGAAAATAGTTAATAAATGAAAGCACATGAATACCATTGGCAAGTGTCTCTGATTTCTTCTCAGACGTATCCGGCTGGTAAGATTATTTGAAGACACTGCCAATGTAGAACTGGTTAAGTGTGTTGTTCAAATGAATTTTATAAGCATATGAAACTATCCTTGTCTGAAAGGAGTATAAACATTGGCCACTTTTTCTTTCCTGTTGGAAATTAAGTTCAAGTCTTAACAATACTAGTTAAAATCTGAAACTCAATTAATTTTGTATTTTTGCTAACTATATGAACTTTACAGGCTTACTTTATTTTTTTGACACTATGACCAAGTAGAATTTATTTCTGAAATTTTGAGAATCAGTCAACAAAAATTAATCAATGTGATAAGTTACCTTAATAGAATGAAGGGAAAAAAAATCATTTCAGTCGATTCAATGTAAGAATTTGACAAACTTCCACATCCTTTCACAATAAAAACATTTAATGAAGTAGAAATAGAAGAAAACTTACTATGATAAAAGTCCATATATGAAAAACCCATGGCTAACAACATATTCAGTGGTGAAAGACTAAAGCTTTCCCCATGGAATTAGGAAGAGTGCCCACTTTTGCCACTTTCAGTCATATCATATTAGATATTCTGCAAGAAAAAGGCATTCAAATTAGAAAGGAAGAAATAAAATTATCTCTATTCACAAACAACATGATCTTTTATCTAGAAAATGCTAGAGATCACACACATGAAGTTAGAGCTAATAAATGAATTCAGCAAAGTTCCAAAATACACAATCAACACGCAAAAATCAGTTGCATTTGTATACTAGCAATGAACAACCCAAAAAGACAATTAAGAAAATAATTCCATTTACAGTCTTACTTTGTTGTTCAGCTTCTAAGTCACATCCAGCTCTTTGTGACCCCATGGACTGCAGCACGCCAGGCTTCCCTGTCCTCCACGACCTCCTAGAGTTTGCTCAAACTCATGTCAATTGAATTGGTGATGTCATCCAACCATCTCATCCTCTGTCACCCTCTTTTCCTCCTGCCCTCCATCTTTTCCAGCATTAGCGTCTTTTCCAATGAGTTGGCTTTTCATATCAGGTGGCCAAATCATTGGAGCTTCAGCTTCAGCACTGGCTCTTCCAATGAACACTCAGGGTTGATTTCCTGTAGGACTTACTTGTTTGATCTCCTTGCTTACAAGGGCCTCTCAAAAGTCTTCTCCAACACCACAGTTCAAAAGCATCAATTCTTTAGTGCTCAACTTTCTTTATGGTGCAACTCTCACATACCTACATGACAACAGGGAAAACCATAGCTTTGACCAGATGGACCTTTGTCGGCAAAGTGATGTCTCTGCTTTAAAGTGATGTCTCTGCTGTTTAGTTTTGTCAGCGCTTTCCTTCCAAGGAGCAAGCATCTTTTAATTTCATGGCTACAGTCACCGTCTGCAGTGATTTTGGAACCTAAGAAAATAAAATCTCTCACTGTTTCCAATTTTTCCCCTTCTATTTGCCGTGAAGTGATGGGACCAGATGCCATAATCTTAGTTTCTGAATGTTGAGTTTTAAATCAGCTTCTTTACTCTCCTCTTTCACCCTTGTTAAGAGGCTCTTTAGCTCCTCTTCACTTTCTGCCATTAAAGTGGTATCATCTGCACATCTGAGGCTGTTGATAGTTCTTCTGGCAATTTTTAATAGGCTTTAATAAGCCTATTAAAGGCTTACTTTAATAACTGTCTTTCAAGGATAAACCAAAATGCTTAAAACTGCCTCAACAAAATGATTCATTTTTTATCATTTTTATTCTTTCTATTAATCAGTAGCAGTTAATAAAATGTGGGCATCGACATTAGGATTTTTTTTTCTAATGTACCCAAAATAAGATTTTATTTTCCCATTAAAGGTGCAGAAACTATTTTTACCTCAACAAATTAGGTTTTACATCTGCAGAGTGGTTTGTACATTTCATGAATGGGGAGGGGTTGAGTCACAGGAAGTGGGCTTGTGTTCAGCTGATGACCTTTGAAAGTTCATGAACAGCAAATATTCTTCCTGTCGCCAAAATAATGGATGATTTCAAAGTCAGGGTGTTAAATGGTTGCTAAGGAAGTGTTAAGGCGGGAGGCACTGTGCTGCCCAAGCGATGTTGTGGCCGCTCCACGCATTAGGAAGACGCCAGCTCTTCTGCAGGGGTTGGAATTCTACCTGGTATCCGCTCCACACCAGTGATTACCATTCTTATTGTAGCACCAAGCCAGTCCTGAAAACGGCTCTCAATGCTTCTCTTTTGTTTCCCATTAACTATATTCTCGATAATACTGTTGGGATCAACTAGAAAAGAATTTCCACTTGGCCGGCTGGAAGCATTCACGTTTGTATTTAGTGGAATGTGGATTGTTTCCAGAGATGGGCAGGTCACTCAGCCTGACACTGTTTCACGGGCTGCTAGTGGTCTTCTGGATTTTTCTCTTCTAAACGATGAGATGGAGAGAAGCCAGAAGTCAAGCTCCTAGCCTCCCACTGTCCTCAGAATCATGGCCACGCTGAGTCAGGCCCAACGTGAGAAGTATTAAAGAAACAAAAACATTAAAAAATCAGAAAAGTAAAGAAAGTGATAAAGCATAGAGCTGTACTCCAGCCATCCAGAACTGTGAGTTGTCATTTTGTCACATTAGCTTCTAAATAACAATCTTTTCCTTTCAAGTGAAGGAAAAAGCAGCTTTTTCTTTCAAGTAAAGGAAGGATTATCAGTAAGACTGGAGTTCTTTCTGCCAGCTCTTTCCCAGACTCTCCAGAGCAATGACTATAGGGAGTTTTGTGTATGATTTTCCAGGCCATTCTACTAAACGATTGCATATTCACAGGATATAATAGGTACTCAATCTATGTGTGTTTTTAAAATATACCAGAAAAAACCACATATTTATTTCTGTATGTTCCTACAGTTCGCTTTCTCCCCTCAACATTCTCTTAAAGGTAGATAAGTCTAATTTCTATGGTTGCAAATCTATTGCTAAGAATCTTGCTATTTAATAGTTATTTTTAGAGTGAAATTAAGATGAAAAGAAAGCACAAAATTTAAAGATAATCTCATCCATGTCACATCCATCTACCTTCACCTTGTAGAATTTCTTTCACTTTACATTGACGTTTTACTTTACTTTTTTCTTTCTATCCCACTTTCAGAGGAAGAGAATGTTAAATTTAAAAGGTCTCTATTTATTGGAGGTTTTTGAAGAGACTGGTTACAAGTGACTTTCCCAGACAATTGAAATGCCAGATCTTCTTTGGAGGGTAGTCTTTCTGAAACAACGTCTTAAACACATCTTAGCCTGAAACATACAAACAGAAAGCAAACAACCCCTGCAATCATGCTGGATGCGTTTGCTGAATCATATGATTTAAGACTTTCCAAGGTTGAGGGCTGTTTTTCCCTGTTGCACTAATGATCCCATGTGATTTCTTTTCTTCTATCTAGATTTTAAGATATTTCTGTCCATTTACTTAGTGTCATGTTGACAAAGACATTTTTGCTCTCATCCTTGGTTAAGATTCTGGAAACCCCCTCCTTCCTGATTCTTAATAAACCATTCTTAATAACTTGGAAAATTTAACCATAAATTAATAAACCCAAACTAGCCTTCTATCTGTGGGGAACTCATTAAGAGCATAAATTGGTGTCACAGGCCTCTGTCTCATTTTTGGTTCTTGGGTGTGTCCTGGTCAAAATAACTAAAGTTGAAGATTTGAACTTTTCTTTGTGGGAAGAAAAAAGAAATATTTTAAAATGAGAAATGCTTTTTTGTTTTTTTTTAAGTTGATGCTTTTGAGAATACAAAAAAAGTGATGAAGCAATAGGGAACAAGTTGTCATCACAAACAATCAGGACAGCTTTTCAAATGCTGCCTCTCACAGCAATGTGGGGCAAACTTTCTGCTGAGTAACACTTCAGATGTGGAAACTTCTGAGAGGACCCACAGCAAAAACATTCATTTCTCAAATTAAAAAAATAATAACTATTTTCAAGAAGAAAAAATGATTATTTCTTCTGCCAATGATGGAAGAGACCAGTTATGCATGGGCATATTTTAATATAATGACTTGTGCTGTTTTAGAAATAAGTAAAAGCTCATTAATTTGAATCTGCAGTAATAAAAAATGAAAATTCAGTGAGATCCATGCTTCACAGATCATTTTGCCTATTAAAAAAATGATCTGGCCCAGGGAAAAATGATAGAGGTGAGTTTGCTGAAAGATCCGTTTTCTAAGGATGAAGAACTCACTTAACTTATTTCCATGAAAATGATGGTTGGTGCATAGGCTAATCCAGGAACGTGTGTGTTTTGCTGGGCTGGGGGCCATGGTCCGGGTCACAGGGTGAGCTGTGGAACATCCCAGCGTTGCTGCTTCTTTATATATATATAATTTTATTATTTTTTAAATTTTTAATTGAAGGATAATTGCTTTATAAAATTTTGTGGTTCTTTGAATAGCCTGTCTTTCAGACTTTTCCCTCTGTCCAAGTCTTTGTTCCCCGTCAAAATCAACCAGCACCATCTTGCTTCAGTTATGGAATGAAGAATGGAGTCAGAGCCCCGTGTCCTCTCCTCCCCGGCCCCCGTTTGTTTTCCCAGCTGGATTCATTCGGAAAGCAGAGCGCTAATTAAAATACACAACAAAAAATGGTCAGAATCGTTAGATCATAAAGTTAGAAAGGGACCCTAGATGTCACCCAGCCGACCATATTTAGATGAGGTGAGGAGCACCCTGATGAAGGAGAACCGCCCTGGGAGGTCCTACTGCTCCCCAGAAAAGCGGGCTCCCCCGCCACAGGAGGAGCACGGCTCCAGGAGGAGCGAGTGGAAACCGGCGGGGCAGGAGTGAGGTGATGTTAAAACAAGGCACCCGGGAGGCAGCGGGGTTTTGAAAGAGGAGTTAAAGGTTAAAGGGTCGGGTTTCTTCCTGCTCTTTGTTAGGGCTTTACTGTAGCAGAAGGTGGATATGAGAATGTTGAAGAACATTAAAGGCGCATTTAGCCTAATTATGTTGCACAATAACTAAAGTGCATCCTGTTTGAACACACACCAAAAAATTCCTATAAAATAGTAGTTTCCTCATCAGACTTTTTTCAAACCGCACAATGCTTTATTCTTGCCAGTGGGACTAAAAGCAGTTTGTATTATTAAAAAATATATATTATCAGGGTAAACATCATTCCAGTTTCACAGAAATGTGAATATTTAAGGTAGATGTTTTAAAGAGGTATTTTCAAACCCTAGTGTGCATGTTCAGCTTCAGGAGAAGGATCAAGGGAACTTCTGAAGGCAAACCCAGCAGTGCGACGCGACCTCGGCTCAGATCCCACCAGCTCTGGGTCCCCCAGCCCAGGCCCGCCGCCGCTCGGTGGACACACGGCCCCGCAGGCGCCGCGGTCAACCAGCCGTGGCTGTGATTAGACCCTTCGTGCTGTTCCAGTGCAGGCAGAGGCTGCACCATCCATAAACTTCCCAGAACGGCCACCAGCTCCCAACCTAGAGCCTAACGAGGTAGGAGGGATAAGCAGGGCTTCCAAGTCGTTTAGTTTGCTTCTTTTAAAAAAAAACAAAACTTAGAAATTTGATAGTAGTGAGATCAGGATCTTTCTTCAAATTACATGACTTGTCATCGTCACAAAAAATGCATTATTTATTTTATATGGAGCACTGTTGAGGAACATAAGCTTTGAGGGAGGAAGTTTTATTCCTTGTTTATTTCACTGGAGTAAATGGAACTCTCCAGCAGGTTGCTTCACATGTATGAGAACCTGCTTGTTGGACCTGGGGAATCAGGGTTGTGCAGATAAACCTAGAGGCATTCGCAGTGCAGGTTGTACTGGACTCGCCGACAAGTCTGTGGGGCTAACAGGGAAACGGGGCTGGGGGCGGTGAGAGGCTTCACATGAGGTTTAGCGGTCCTGTCCTGTGTGATGAGATGCAACCCCACCATCATGAAGTCAGTTCAGCTTCCGTGGATGTTTATACTCATATTCCATAGTGACCACTATAGACTCTCTGGGTCTCACTGTTTAATCAACACAGATATTTGGGGCTTCCCTAGTGACTCAGATGGTAAAGAATCTGCCTGCAACGTGGGAGACCTAGGTTTGGTCACTGGATTGAGAAGATTCCCCAGAGAAGGGAATGACAACCCACTCCTGTATTCTTGCATGGAGAAGCCCATGGACAGAGGAGCCTGGCAGGCTACAATCCATGGGGTTGCAAAGAGTCGGACACGACTCAGCAACTAACACATTCAGCCACAGATTGCACTGGGCAGGACAGGTAAAGATACTAACAAAACAGGAGCCCTGCCCTGGGAACCTCAGTCGAATTCCACCAACTGCGCTGAGTCTCCCTAGGAGTGTGGTCTTTGGGCAGAGACTGTGGGTGTTCTAGCAGGCAATGGTGACCATCAGCAGGATGCCTGGGTAGGAAATTCTAGACAGAAGCAAGGAATGGGCAGGTTGGCAGCAGCGATGAGTGTGCCCGAGGAGGGGGCAACAGGGTCCCAGTGCTCTGCTCCTGGACTTGACATTTTCTTCTGTAGGTGATGTCATGACGTCACATGGTTATATGAGCCTGGGCTGAGTACTGTGTGAACAGGAGGGGAAGTGTGAGGCAGAAGGGACTCCACTGTTTCTAGGGTGGAAATCCAGAGCTCATCTTCAGGCTCATGAAACTTACATGATTTCTTGAAATAAAAGACTGCCTGTTATGTGTGAATATCTGCACAGGCAACATTTTGGAAGGATGCAGGGGAAATGTTGCTTTATTCAGGCAGTGGATGTGCAGATTGGGGATTGGGGGGGAGACCTGCATTTCCCACTGGACACCTTTCTGCATGCTTGCTTCTACGTTGCAGAGCATGCTGTTTGACAATTCCTAAGTCCCTGAGCACTGCCAGTGGGCCCTCACAGGACCCTGTTCTAGCCCAAGGAGAAAGGATCTACCTTTTTTTTTTTTTTAATCATACCTCTGCTAACAGCTAGATTGTTTGTTTTCATTTGCTACTATTTCTATTGCAATCTTTGCTCCTCTGTGTGTTACTCAGGAATAGATATGAAGAGTAGGATCTTGTCAAGACTCCCCTTTAAAAAAAATTGACATATAATAGCTTTATATGTACAATATAACATAATGGTTCAATAGCCAGGACTCCTTTTTGAGTAAAAAGGGGAGTTTCTTTAGAAAATATCAGTATCTGTTGATATTTTCTGGAATTACATTAAAAGAAAAAATAAAAACCATATAGTAGACTAAGGATGATCTTTTTACCTACAAGGAATTTGTGTCTATAGAGTTCCTTCCAGTTCCCAAGATAGCATGTTGCATAAATGATTTACTATATTTGTATTATACATACAAACTCTTAAAGACTAACCATTAAGTGAGCAAGTTAGTTTTTTAAACATAGCACTGAGGCTGGCTTCTCATCTCTGGCCCATGTTATAAAATGCTGTATATTCTCTGTTGAGATATGAGACTCTACGCTGTGTCTTTGCTCACAGACACGCTTGCTCATGTTTGTCGTTTCCATATGAATGTGATTTCTCTAATCATGTGCTTTCCAGGATTTCCACAGCATGTAAAAAAAGCAAAGCTATTAGCAATTAAGCTTTTGCTTAATTTTAGCTACATACTTGGCAGAGTCTAAGATATATTCAGCCAGAAGTCTGCATATATTCTTTTCTTTGGCAGAGAGAGAGGAAGTGAGTCTCAATATATACATCACTATTTAAATTAACCAATACAGTTTGCCACAGGAGCTATATCTCAAGTCCTCCCCCCGCCACACAGCCCCCTCCACCTTTTTTGAAATAGGTCAGTTTCAGCAGACAGTCTCACTGATTCTGAAATTCATATATTTTAAAGCGGATTATGGCTTTGTTGTTGTTGTTCTGTCACTAAGTCATGTCCGACTCTTTGCAACCCCGTGGACTATAGCATGCCCGCCTCCTCTGTCCTCCACTGTCTCCCGGAGTTTGCTTAAATTCATGTCCACTGAGTCAGTGATGTCATCCAACCATCTTATCCTCTGTCGCCCCCTTCTCCTGCCTTCAATTTTTCCCAGCATCAGTGTCTTTTCCAATGGGTAGGTTCTTCATGTCAGGTGGCCAAAGTGTTGGAGCTTCAGCTTCAGTCCTTCCATGACTATTCAGAGGTGATTTCCTGTAGGACTGACTCATTTGATCTCCTTGCAGTCTAAGGGACTCTCAAAAGTCTTCTCCAGCACTGAAGTTCGAAACCATCTATTCTTCAGCACTCAGCTTTCTTTATAGTCCACCTCTCACATCCGCACGTGACTGCTGCAAAAACCATAGCTTTGACTAGGTAGACTTTTATCAGCAAAGTGATGTGTCTTTTTTTTTTTTTTTTAACATGCTGTCTAGTTTTGTCCCAGCTTTTCTTCCAAGGAGCAAGCGTCTTTTGATTTCGTGGCTGCAATCACCTTCTGCAGTGATTTTGGAGCCAGGAAAATAAAATCTGTCGCTGCTTCCAACTAGACGATAAAGGCGTGGCATCAGCACGGTAGCCACCTGTGGCTATTTCGACCCACTTACAGTAGACAGTGTTAAACACTGAGTTCCTCAGCCAGCCTGGCCAAACTTCAAGCACCGAATAGCCACAGGTTGTTATGGCCCTGTATGGGAGAGCACAGGTGCAGAATATTCCAGCGTCTCAGAAAGTCCTCTTGCACCGCACTAGTCTAGAATGAACACACATCATAAACCGAGCTTTCCGCAGTAATTTGTCAAGTGTGGTGAAGGTGAAGGCGCAGCTCCCTGTATACATTTACAGACCAAGACACGCGCGCAGCAGCACTTCAGTTTCCTCTGCTCTGTTTGCACGTAGCACGTAACACGTTTGAGTTTGTGGAGCTCCGTGCTCGCTGTGTTTTGTTTGCATTTTTAGACAAAGGGAGGAAAGTGTGAGGATGGTAGCGTGGATGACGGTCACTGTGTTTCTCTGGTTTAACATGGTAAGAGCAGACTCAAGTTCAGACACAGTGTGCTGGTTTGGGTGGAGCTGTAAATAATCCCATGGACAGGGGAGCCTGGCAACCTACAGCCCATGGGGTCGCAAAGGATCGGACACGACTGGAGGGACTCAGCACAGACCACTGACATTTACTGGCCTTCGCTGACAGCTGAGGGAAAATGATTTAAAAGGCCAGTCTTGACTTCCTATCTTTCCTTCCTAGTATTCTTTGGATTTCTAACCCTAGATGATCATACTTATATATATACATGTAAATAAAAAATGTATATGGATAAGATGTGTATAAGAGACAGGATTGAAGGTCACCCTAATCCTAGATGACCTAACCTTGATACACTTAACTACATCTACAAAGACCCTTTTCCAAGATATGACACTGTTCTCTGGGGACACATCTTTGGTGGCCACAATTCACCTCAATCTCCGTGTATCAAATAACCTTCATTTTAGGAGATCACCACAGGCCCCTATAGACAGGTGCAGACCGTGCCCACACACATGGAGTCTGGAGAGAATGAGGTCCTTGGAGTCACCTGGAAGGGATGCAGGCCTGGCTTCATCAGGCTAGGGAAATCAAAGGGAGAAGAGGGGCATGCCCTTATTCAGGCTTCAACAAGACTACGTTGGGGTGGGATGTGAGATGCACTATGGGTGCAGGGAGCTTCCTCAGGGCCTGGTTGGAGGGGTTAGGCTTGGGCCAGAGCTGTGGATATCGACGGACGTAGTGTGGGGTTTGGTCATATGCCCTGAAGGAGGAGCTCACAGTCACTAAGGCACAAGGAACTGGGAACCTGGGAGGCCTTCATGTTCCTGAATCTGAAGAGAAAACGTTCATATTTTACATCATCTCCTGCTCCTTTTTCCTCTGTAATTCAGTTTCCTCTTTGCAAAGTCTGGATCATGTAGGTCATGTAGTCTCAAAAAGTGGGCACTCATACAATCCTTGGAGCTGGAGCTTGCCTCCTTCACCCTTGTCCTGGCCCCTGCAAGCCTGCTTGATCATGCCTGTCCATGATAATAAATCAAACCATACACCTAGCTCTCATTTAAGCCATTCTTTTCCTAAGCATATCCTAAGTGAATATCCAAGATATATGTCTTTATGTTCATCAAAAGCCATTTAAAATGCAGGTTGTGGATTGCCAAAACTGAGAACTAACCCAAAGACGTTCACTAATAGTACAATGGATTATTAAAATGTGGTATATTCGTACAGTCATAAAATATTAAACAGCCACAGAAAGAATGAACTACTCATGCATTTGATAATATGAATAACTCTCATAGACATGCTGATTTGAAAGAAAACAAATGCAAAGGATTAATGACTGTATGATTGATTGCATTTAAGTAACTCATGAACAAGTAAAACCAACAGATGGTGCCAGAAGTCAGAATAGTAGATATTTCTTTGAGTGGAATATTGTTTGGGAAGGGTTACAGGCATGCATGCTCTACAGTGCTGAAAATATTCAATATCTTGACCTGAGTGTGGATATATGGACATTTGCATATGTAAAACTGCTTCATGCCAAATACTTGATATTGGCTTTACTGTACGTATGCATTTTACCATCTGTATGTCATTTTGTTGCTTTGCTAAGTCGTGTCTGACTCTTCTGAGACCCCATGGACTGTGGCCTGCCAGGTTCTTCAGTCCAGGGGATTTTGCAAGCAAGAATACTAAGGTGGGTTGCCAGTCCTTCTCCAGGGGGTCTTCCTGACCCAGGGATTGAACCCACATCTCCTACCTGGCAGGCAGATTTTGTTTTTTTTTATCATTGAGCCATTAGGGAAGCTTATTTTTGTGTATAGACATTCTTTAAAATATATGTGTATATCTATATACATATACATGTGTGATACCTATATCTACACACCTACATATGCACATGCCACATATACACACACACATACACATTCTTGTGCATTATTTGACCATTCTATTATTAGAATGTTTCAATTTTTCATTCAGAATAAACAGGTGCCATTGGTTTTCTGCTCTCTGCTTATCTCTTTAGGTATATATTCAGACAAAGGTCATAAGTAGATTCTGAGAGTCTGGTTTAATGCTATATCACTTCTAAAGGGTTGGCTCTATTCATGCTGTCATAGGTAATTTATAAGCTACAGTTCTGTATTTCTCATTAATGTACTATTTTTGATCATTTATTAGATAGTTTTTTTATCCACACATATTAATCTCAGTTTTCTCTATACTTTGAATAGTGAAAGTTTGTCAACTATGTTTAGCTGTTATGATTTCTTCATTCTGTTATTTTATTTTATGGCATTTTGCCTTACAACAAGTTTATATGTACAGCCATACAAATTTTACCTCTAATAATCTTCATGTCTGGATAGACTGAGTTTTTCTTTTTTCTGTTATCATTTAAGTATTGTCCAGCAGATGCTGGCAATTTGATCTCGGGTTCCTCTGCCTTTTTAAAATCCAGCTTGAACATCTGGAAGTTCACAGTTCACGTACTGTTGAAGCCTGGCTTGGAGTATTTTGAGCATTACTTTGCTAGCATGTGAGATGAGTGCCTTGGAAACGAGCAGAGATCATTCTGTCGTTTTTGAGATTGCATCCAAGTACTGCATTTCAGACTCTCTTGTTGACCATGATGGCTACTCCATTTCTTCTAAGGGATTCCTGCCCACAGTAGTAGATATAATGGTCATGTGAGTTAAATTCACCCATTCCATTCCAGTCCATCTTAGTTTGCTGATTCCTAGAATGTCGATGTTCACTCTTGCCATCCCCTGTTTGACCATTTCCAATTTGCCTTGATTCATGGACCTAACATTCCAGGTTCCTATGCAATACTTTATAGCATCGGACCTTACTTCTGTCACCACTCACATGCACAGCTGGGTATTGTTTTTGCTTTGGCTCCATCCCTTCATTCTTTCTAGAGTTATTTCTCCACTGATGTGATCACTATAAACTGTGGAAAATTCTGAAAGAGATTTTCTGGTCTGGAATACCAGACTACCTGACCTGTCTCTTGAGAAACCTGTATGCAGGTCAGGAAGCAACAGAACTGGACATGGAACAACAGACTGGTTCCAAATAGGAAAAGGAGTACGTCAAGGCTGTATATTGTCCCCTGCTTATTTAACTTATATGCAGAGTACATCATGAGAAACGCTGGGCTGGAAGAAGCACAGGTTGGAATCAAGATTGCCGGGAGAAATATCAGTAACCTCAGATATGCAAATGACACCACCCTTATGAGAGAAAGTGAAGAGGAATAAAATAAGCCTCTTGATGAAAGTGAAAGAGGAGACTGAAAAAGTTGGCTTAAAACCCAGCATTAAGAAAATTAAGATCATGGCATCTGGTCCCATCATTTCATGGCAAATAGATGGGGAAACAGTGCAAACAGTGTCAGACTTTATTTTGGGGGGCTCCAAAATCACTGCAGATGGTGACTGCAGCCATGAAATTAAAAGACACTTACTCCTTGGAACGAAAGTTATGACCAACCTAGATAGCATATTCAAAAGCAGAGACATTACTTTGCCTACAAAGGTCCATCTAGTCAAGGCTATGGTTTTTCCAGTAGTCATGTATGGATGTGAGAGTTGGACTGTGAAGAAAGCTGAGTCTCGAAGAATTGATGCTTTTGAACTGTAGTGCTGGAGAAGACTCTTGGGAGTCCCTTGGACTGCAAGGAGATCCAACCAGTCCATTCTAAAGGAGATCTGTCCTGGATGTTCATTGGAAGGACTGATGCTAAAGCTGAAACTCCAGTACTTTCGCCACCTGATGCGAAGAGTTGACTCATTGGAGGAGACCCTGATGCTGGGAGGGATTGGGGGCAGGAGGAGCAGGGGACGACAGAGGATGGGATGGCTGGTTGGCATCACTGACTTGATGGACATGAGTTTGGGTAAATTTTGGGAGTTGGTGATGGACAGGGATGCCTGGTGTGCTACGATTCATTGGGTTGCAAACAGTCAGACGCGACTGAACGACTGAACTGAACTGAGATGAGTGCAACTGTGCGATAGTTTGAACATTCTTTAGCATTGCCTTTCTTTGGGTTTGGAATGAAAACTGACCTTTTCCAAATTAGCTGGTGTGTTGAGTGCAGCACTCTCACAGCACCATCTTTTAGGATTTGAAATAGCTCAACTGGAATTCCATCACCTCCACTAGCTTTGTTTATGGTGATGCTTCCTAAGGCTTACTTTACTTCACACTCGATAATGTTCGGCTCTAGGTGAGTGATCACAGCATCGTGGTTATCTGGGTCATGAAGATCTTTTTTGTGTATTCTTGCCACCTCTTAATATCTTCTGCTTTTGTTAGGTCCATACTATTTCTATCCTTTATTGGCTCGTCTTTGCATGAAATGTTCCTAAAATGCACCTCAGTAGTTTTGGATGAATAGCTTGAATGAATTTAACATGTTCTCTGAATATGCTTAGTACTGTTTTTTAAAGATTACATTCTAGTGGGAGAGTTTAAAATCAAGAAAACCAACAAATACTTACAATTTGGTAGTACAGTGAAGGAATTGAACATAGTTTTAGATTAGAGATTGGGGAAAAGCTACTTTGTATAGAGTTAATGGGTTGATCAGGGAAGGTGTTGGGGATGATAGCTAAAGCTGAAACCTTGGAGAGCTAGACATTAGTGGTTGGAGCTTGAAGAAAGTGGTACAGACAAAGAATAGCATTTGTAAAATCTGTGAGGTACAGAAAATATTCTACTACAGGAAGATAGATGTTTTTCAAAAAATGAATTCTTACTATTATTTATTGGAACCCAAAAGTATTTGGCCCTATCTTTGATTGATTTTTCTTAAATTTCAGCCTCCAAATTTGTATAACTTTGAAATTACTGGAGAGAATTCTTTTGAAATAAAAATGACTCTTATAAATCCTCTTTAGTAAAAATTATAATATGGTTGAGGTACATCTGCACTTCCATTTTAAAGTTGGTTTTCCCTGGTAACTATACAAGAAATTCATGTTTATTTTAAGATGTGCAGAACTGCATGAAACAGAAAGTGAAAAGCACCCTGAATCCCTCCCCATCCCATGGCTAATTCCTTTCAAAAGGTTTGTATTCACATTCTCTTTCGTTCATTAGACTTAAATACTTATTGAGCAGATGTATTACTCGGCTTACAGTGATGAGCAAAAACAGATATGGCTCCTCTCATTTACATTCTTGCCAAGTTGGACTGGTAAATATAAAAACATAGATATGTTAACTGCTGCAAAATAGAGATATGTGACACAATAAATGTGTGTAATAGGGGAATTTCACCTAGGCAAGCCAGTTTGGGAAGGCTTCCCTGAAGAAGAGATGCTTGAGCTAAAATAGAAGTATGATGTGTGTGTGTGTGTGTATGTGTGTTTTGTAATGTGATAGATGGTTTTGTAATGAATGATATCTCTTAATTTGATTGCTGAGGTGCTGCTGTATTCTTTGGATTCCCAGGGTACTGCTCTGTATTGTTTTTGTCTGGTTGATAGTTGCAGTTTTTCAGAAGAATTTCAGGGAACCTTACATACACAAGGATTTCTAAAGCTCATAATTAAGTACCAGTTTTCTTTCTAGCTATCTGAAATGACACCCATCAACGAAAGAATCAGCTATTAGGTTGGTGCAAATGTAATTGCGGTTTCAGACTGTGAATTTTAAATCATTATGACTAGGCTCAAACACATCTTTATTAGTCAAAATAGGAACCATTATAGTCAATGCATTTTTGCTAGTGAGAAATAAGATTATCCCTATAGTGTAAAAATTCATGCCTCAAGATTCGACGAACACTTGGAAAGCATTTTCCGCGTCCTGCTGGTTGTAGAAGCATTTTCCCTGCAGAAAGTTGTTGAGATGCTTGAAGAAGTGGTAGTTGGTTGGCAAGAGGTCAGGTTAATATGGCAGATGAGGCAAAATTTCGTTGCCCGTTTCTTTCAGCTTTTGAAACAATGGTTTGCAACATACAGTTGGGTATTGTCGTGGAGACAAATTGGGCCCTTTCTATTGACCAGGGCTGGCTGCAAGTGTTGCAGTTTTTGGTGCATCTCATTGATTTACTTCTCAGATGTAATGGTTTCACTGAGATTCAGAAAGCTGTTGTGAATCAGATTGGCAGCAAACCAGCGAACAGTGATCATGACCCTTTTTTTGGTGCAAGTTTGGCTTTGGGAAGTGCTTTGGAGCACCTTCTCAGTCCAGCCACTGAGCTGGCCATCACCAGTTGTATGAAGTCCACTTCTCATCACATGTCAGGATCCAATCGAGAAATGGTTCATTGTTGTTGTATAAAATAAGAGATGACACTTCAAAGCAGTGATTTTTTAAATTTTTAAAATTTTCATTCAGTGCATGAGGCACCTGCTTATCAAACCTTTTCACCTTTCCATTTACTTCAAATGCTGAACTACCATAGAATGATTGATCACTGAGCTGGCCATCACCAGTTGTATGAAGTCCACTTCTCATCACATGTCAGGATCCAATCGAGAAATGGTTCATTGTTGTTGTATAAAATAAGAGATGACACTTCAAAGCAGTGATTTTTTAAATTTTTAAAATTTTCATTCAGTGCATGAGGCACCTGCTTATCAAACCTTTTCACCTTTCCAGTTTACTTCAAATGCTGAACTACCATAGAATGATTGACATTGAGTTCTTTGGCAGATTTTGTGTAGCTGTAAGAAGATCAGGCTTTTGAGCTGGCACTAGTGGTAAAGAACCTGCCTGCCAATGCAAGAGACATAAGAGATGTGGGTTCAGTCCCTGGGTTGGGAAGATCCCCTGGGGGTGGACATGGCTACCCCCTCTAGTGTTCTCGCCTGGAGAATCCCATGGACAGAGGAGCCTAGCAGACTAGAGTCTATAGGGTTGCAAAGAGTTGGACATGACGGGAGAGACTGAGAATGCACACAGCAGCTTCAGTGATGCTCTCCGTTGGTCATTATCAACTTCTGGTGACTGGCCACTATGCTCCTCATCATCAAGGCTCTTGTCTCCTTTGCAAAACTTCTTCAACCACCACTGCGCTGTACATTCATTAGCAGTTCCTTGGCCAAATGCAGTGTTGAAGTTGTGAGTTGTTGCCACTGCTTTATGACTCATTTTGAACTCAGATAAGATCACTCAAATTTGTTTTTTGTCTACCATCATTTCCATCAGTTCAGTCACTCAGTTGTATCTGATTCTTTGCGAACCCCATGGACTTCAACACACCAAGCTTACCTGTCCATCACCAACTCCCGGAGCCTACTCAAACTCATGTTCTTCCAGTCAGTGATGCCATCCAACCATCTCTTCTAATGTCGTCCCCTTCTCCTCCCGCCTTCAGTCTTTCCCAGCATTCAGGGTCTTTTCCAGTAAGTCATCTGTATGGCATCACGGACTCGATGGACATGAGTCTGAGTGAACTCCGAGAGATGGTGATAGGCAGGGAGGCCTGGCGTGCTGTGATTCATGGGGTCATGAAGAGTCAGACACGACTGAGCAACTGAAATGAACTGAACTGAGTGATATCTTTCCATGTCAATATGTTTGAATGTACCTTTTTCATGGCTATGTAGTATTCTGCTGTAGAAATTTATCATTAGTTTAACTACCTCTCTTTGGCATTGTTTGGCACTGAATGTTCAACTACTGCACAATTGCACTCATCTATTGACATTTTCAACCAAATCAATCACTTTGAATCCTCCTAGTTATTCTCTAAGAGAGATTCTGAATGTACAGAATGTTTGAAAAGCCTGCTTTAGCTAAAATAGTAATTTTCTACTCAAAGTCAGAAATGGTAAATCCAAGCAGTTCTCATCTTGACAAAATACAGGGTTATCAGAAGTACTATTCATCTAAATACAAGTTTTACTTTAGAAATTTACTACTATCTTACATATTCTTCAAATTAGTGTTTATGCTTATTAAAAACATAAAATCAAAATCATCTTCCCTGTTTACTATCGTCCTTTCTAAAACAAAAAATAGCTAGTAAAAAAATACGCTAGTAAAGTAATGCTCAAAATTCTTCAAGCAAGTTTTTAACAGTACATGAACTTCCAGATGTTCAAGCTGGATTTAGACAAGGAAGAGTAAACAGAGATCAAATTGCCAATTTCCACTGGATCATGGAAAAAACAAGAGAGTCCTGAAAAAGATCTACTTCTGCTTTATTAATTATGCCAAAGCATTTGACTGTGGATCACCATAACTGTAGAAAATTCTGAAAGAGATGGGAATACCAGGCACCTGACCTGCCTCTTCAGAAATCTGTATGCAGGTAAGGAAGCAACAATTAGAACTGGACATGGAACAACAGACTGGTCTCAAATTGGGAAAGGAGTACGTCAAGGCTGTATATTGTCACCCTGCTTATTTAACTTATATGCAGAGTACATCATGAGAAATGTTGGGCTGGATGAAGCACAAGCTGGAATCAAGATTGCCAGGAGAAATTCCAATAATCTCAGTTATGCAGATAATACCACCCATATGGCAGAAAGCAAAGAATTAAAGAACCTCTTGATGAAAGTAAAAGAGCATAGTGAAAATGTTGACTTAAAACTCAACATTCAGAAAACTAAGGTCGTAGCATCCAGGCCCATCACTTCATGGCAAATAGATGGGGAAACAATGGAAACACTGAGAGACTTTATTTTGGGGGGCTCCCAAATCACTACAGATGGTGACTGCAGCCATGATATTAAAAGATGCCTGTTACTTGGAAGAAAAGCTATGACTAACCTAGACAGCATTTTTTTGTTTTGTTTTGTGTTTTTCTTTTAATATAAATTTATTTATTTTAATTGGAGGTTAATTACTTTACAATATTGTATTGGTTTTGCCATACATCAGCATGAATCTGTCACAGGTATAGATGTGTTCCCCATCCTGAACCCCCCTCCTTCCTCCCTCCCTGTACCATCCCTCTGGGTCATCTCAGTGCTCCAGTGCCAAGCATCCAGTATCATGCATTGAACCTGGACTGACGATTCATTTCATATATGATTTTATACATGTCTCAACGCCATTCTCCCAAATCATCCCACTCTCACCCTCTCCCAAAGAGTCCAAAAGACTGAGTTTGAGTAAGCTCCAGGATTTGGTGATGGACAGGAAAGCCTGTTGTGTTGCAGTGCATGGGATCACAAAGTCAGACACGACTGAATGACTGATGTAAAGGAGAGAAAATTAAATAAAGTAACATAGAAATTTAACTCAAGTAAAACAAAATTCTGTTAGGATTACACTTCCATATTTAAGTTGATAATACTCATAGTCAGCAGGCAAAATAATATAAATTTGGAGTAAGAATGTATACTAGATGTATTGTTCAGTCTCTCTGTCATATCCAGGATTGTAGCACACCAGGCTTCCCTGTCCTTCACTATCCCCTAGAGTTTACTCAAATTCATGTCCATTGAGTTAGCAGTAACAGCACATTTAACCATGGAGATTATCAGTTGCTTTCAGTATCTTCAGAACATTCATGTTTAGTAGAGAGTTCTATCCACTATATAGATGAGGAAACAGAGTCTAAAATATTTAGGTAATATGCTACTGTTAAGATTGGCACTATGAAGTTGTATAATTGCTTACCTAACTGCCAGTTTCCCCTATTAGACTGTCAATTACACGTGGGCAGTGTCCAAAAATACTTATATATCATTTTGCCTCTGTGATCAGCATAAAAATGCATTCAGTATGTAGCCAGCAGGCTAAATTCTATATTAGTTCATCTTTCAGTATCAAAATAAAATATAAAGAAAAACAGATTAATAATCAAAGGGTACTTTATTTAATAAATGATACTCAATGTCTTAAAGTAAGAGTATCAAAAGAGTTGAAAATTCATTCAAGAGAATTCCTTCTGGAGACCGTTTTTGTGATAGAATTCTGCTTCCTTTAGAATTACCTATATTAGGTAACAGTGCATAAATCTAAGAATCAACATTTATACAGATCTCTCTAGTTCAGAAAAGACTGAATTTGCAGCATCACAATGAAATGAGGTAAACCTTATTTGTAAACTGTTTACTTGTATTTTATGCAAATTAAACAATAAATTAAATCTTCAAAGACAGTTACTTTATCACAACATTATAACTGGTATGCTTAAAATCATATTCAGTTCAGTTCAGTCGCTCAGTCGTGTCCGACTCTTTGTGATACCATGAAGCACAGCACGCCAGACCTCCCTGTCCATCACCAACTCCCAGAGTCCACCCAAACCCATGTCCATTGAGTTGGTGATGCCATCCAACCATCTCATCCTCTATCATCCCCTTTTCCTCCTGCCCTCAATGTTTCCCAGCATCAGGGTCTTTTTAAATGAGTCAGCTCTTTGCATCAGGTGGCCAAAGTACTGGAGTTTCAGCTTCAACATCAGTCCTTCCAATGAACATCCAGGACTGATCTCCTTTAGGATGGACTCATTGGATCTCCTTGAAGTCCAAGGGACTCTCAAGAGTCTTCTCCAACACCACAGTTCAAAAGCATCAATTCTTCGGCCCTCAGCTTTCTTTATAGTCCAACTTTCACATCCATACATGACCACTGGAAAACCATAGCTTTGACTAGACAGACCTCTGTTGACAAAGTAATGTCTCTGCTTTTCAATATGCTGTCTAGGTTGGTCATAATTTTCCTTCCAAAGAGTAAGCATCTTTTAATTTCATGGCTGCAATCACCATCTGCAGTGATTTTGAAGCCCAGAAAAATAAAGTCAGCCACTGTTTCCCCATCTATTGGCCATGAAGTGATGGGACCAGATGCCATGATCTTCGTTTTCTGAATGTTGAACTTTAAGCCAACTTTTTCACTCTCCTCTCTTACTTTCCTCAAAAGGCTCTTTAGTTCTTCTTCACTTTCTGCCATAAGGATAGTGTCATCTGCATATCTGAGGTTCTTGATATTTCTCCTGGCAATCTGGATCCCAGCTTGTGCTTCTTCCAGTCCAGCATTTCTCATGATGTACTCTGCATATAAGTTAAATAAGCAGGGTGACAATATACAGCCTTGCTGTACTCCTTTCCCGATTTGGAGCCAGTCCGTTGTTCTATGTCCAGTTCTAACTGTTGCTTCTTGACCTGCATACAGATTTCTCAGGAGGCAAGTAAGAAGGTCTGGTATCCCCATCTCTTTAAGAATTTTCCACAGTTTGTGGTCATCCGCACATTCAAAGGTTTTGTCATTGTCAAAAAAGCAGAAGTAGATACTTTTCTGGAAGTTTTTCTCTCTTGCTTTTTCAATGAACCAACAGATGTTGGCAATTTGATCTTTGGGTCTTCTGCTTTTCTAAACCCAGCTTGAACATCTGAAAGTTCATGGTTCACATACTGTTGAAGCCTGGCTTGGAGAATTTTGAGCATTACTTTGCTAATGTCTGAGATGAGTGCAACTGTGTGGTCGTTGGAACATTCTTTGGCATTGCCTTTCTTTGGGATTGGAATAAAAACTAACCGTTTTAGGTCCTGTGGCTACTGCTAAGTGATATGATAATTGCATTTTTATGTTTTTGAGAAAATGCTGGCTTTGCACACATAGATCGCACCATTTTACATCTCACCAAGGAAAGTTTGAGTTCCAATTTCTGTACATTTTCCCCAACATTTGTCATTTGTCCTTATTCTTGATTTCCCCCCACATCCATCCTGAGTGCCTTATTTTTTTTTTAAGTAAACAAAAATTTTTTTTTTTTTTTCCCAGAACAGGAGTTTGGGCTATGGGGTTCACATTTACTATAGAAATTTCTGTAATACTCTGATATACTTGTTCTTATAAACATTTGTTACTGGAGTTCAACTCCTGTTGACTCACAAAGGCATGATCTCTTGGAATGAGGATAACTCTGGGAATTGAAAAATATAAAGTTCTTCCCACTCTAATACCCTTCCAGATGGAGTTCTTGCAGAGAAAAAGTAAAAGATGTTGGAATCCAAGAAGTATTCAATATATATGTGTAGTTACTGGTGGGCAAAGATAAATATTCTGTGCATGTTTCTTTGGAGGAAAGGGTGTAGGCTCAGAGTGAGAGGGGAGGAATGTGGTCTCGAAGACACACTTCATGTATGACATAATTTTACCTACAACTCCAGACTTTTCCATTAGTCTCAGTCACATTGAGTAGGCAATTCATAGTCCATGGTTATGTAATAAATATTTCATGCAGTTAAAAAGAGAAACCACAGCCCCCAAATGGCATCACTTGTGCTAAAACCCAAGATACCAAACCTAGATTTAATACCTAACCTAATTGCAGTTTTTTTTCTTTATTCTAGTTTACAATACTGTATTGGTTTTGCCATACATTGACATGAATCAGCCATAGGTGTACACAATCTCTCAATGATGAAGCCCCTTCCCACCTCCAACCCCACACCATCTCCCTGGATCATCCCGTACACCAGCCCCAAGCAACCTGTATCCTGTATTGAACATAGACTGGCACTTCATTTCTTATATGATAGTATACATGTTTCAGTGCCATTCTCCCCAATCATCCCACCCTCTCCCTCTCCCTCAGAAGCCAAAAGTCTGTTCTATACCTCTGTGTCTCTTATGTTGTCTCACTTACAGGGTCATCATTACTATCTTTCTAAATTCCATATATATGTGTCAGTATACTGTATTGGTGCTTTTCTCTCTGGCTAACTTCACTGTGTATAATCGGCTCCAGTTTCATCCATCTCTTTAGAACTGATTCAAATGTATTCTTTTTAAGGGCTGAGTAATACTCCATTGTGTATATGTATCACAGCTTTCTTATCTATTCATCTGCTGATGGGCATCTAGGATGTTTACATGTCCTGGCAATTATAAACAATGCTGCAATGAACATTGGGGTACAAGTGTCTCTTTCAATTCTGGTTTCTCCGGTGTGTATGCCCAGCAGTGGAATTTCTGGGTCATAAGGCAGTTCTATTTGCAATTTTTTAAGGAATCTCCACACTGTTTTCCATAATGGCTGTACTAGTTTGCATTCCCACCAACAGTGTAAGAGGGTTCCCCTTTCTCCACATCCTCTCCAGCATTTATTACTTGTAGATTTTTGGATCTCAGCCATTCTGACTGGTGTGAAGTGGTACCTCATTGTGGTCTTGATTTGCATTTCTCTGATAATGAGTGGTGTTGAGCATCTTTTCATGTGTTTGTTAGCCATCCGTATGTCTTCTTTGGAGAAATGCCTATTTAGTTCTTTGGCCCATTTTTTGATTGGATTGTTTAATTTTTCTGCAGTTGAGCTGCATAAATTGCTTGTATATCTTTGGAATTAGTTGTTTGTCAGTTGCTTCATTTGCTATTGTTTTCTCCCATTCAGAAGGCTGTCTTTTCAACTTACTTTGTTGTGCAGAAGCTTTTCATTTTAATTAGATCCCATTTGTTTATTTTTGCTTTTATTTCCAGTATACTGGGAGGTGGATCATAGAGAATCCTGCTGTGATGTATGTCGGAGATTGTTTTGCCTATGTTCTCCTCGAGGAGTTTTACAGTTTCTGGTCTTACATTTAGATTTTTAATCCATTTTGAATTTATGTTTGTGTGTGGTGTTAGAAAGTGATCTAGTTTCATTCTTTTACACGTGGTTGACCAGTTTTTCCAGCACCACCTGTTAAAGAGATGGTCTTTACTCCATTGTATGTTCTTGCCTCCTTTGTCGAAGATAAGGTGTCCATATGTGTGTGAATTTATCTCCGGGCTTTCTATTTTGTTCCATTGATCTATATTTCTGTCTTTGTGCCAGTACCGTACTGTCTTAATGACTGTGGCTTTGTAGTAGAGCCCGAAATCAGGCAAGTTGATTCCTCCAGTTCCATTCTTCTTTCTCAAGATTGCTTTTGCTATTCGAGGTTTTTTGTATTTCCATACAAATCTTGAGATTATTTGTTCTAGTTCTGTGAAAAATACTGTTGGTAGCTTGATAGGGATTGCATTGAATCTGTAGATTGCTTTGTGTAGTATGCTCATTTTCACTATATTGACTCTTCCAATCCACGAACATGGAATATTTCTCCACCTATTAGTGTTCTCTTTGATTTTTTTCATCAGTGTTTTATAGGTTTTGATATATAGGTCTTTAGTTTCTTTATGTAGGTATATCCCTAAGTATTTTATTCTTTTTGTTGCAATGGTGAATGGAATTGTTTCCTTAATTTCATTTTCTACTTTCTCATTATTAGTGTATAGGAATGCAAGGGATTTCTGAGTGTTGATTTTATATCCTGCAACTTTACTATGTTCATTGATTAGCTCTAGCAGTTTTCTGGTCGAGTCTTTAGGATTTTCTATGTAGAGGATCATGTCATCTGCAAACAGTGAAAGTTTTACTTCTTCTTTTCCAATCTGGATTCCTTTTATTTCTTTTTCTGCTCTGATTGCTGTGGCCAAAACTTCCAGGACTATATTGAATAGTAGTGGTGAAAGTGGGCACCCATGTCTTGTTCCTGACTTTAGGGGAAATGCTTTTAGCTTTTCACCATTGAGGATAATGTTTGCTGTGGGTTTGTCATATATAGCTTTTATTATGTTGAGGTACGTTCCTTCTATTCCTGCTTTCTGGAGAGTTTTTATCATAAATGGATGGTGAATTTTGTCAAAGGCCTTCTCTGCATCTATTGAGATAATCATATGTCTTTTATTTTTCAATTTGTTAATGTGGTGAATTACACTGATTGATTTGCGGATATTGAAGAATCCCTGCATCCCTGGGATAAAGCCCACTTGGTCGTGGTGTATGATCTTTCTAATGTGTTGACCTGATAAGGACGCCACAAAAAAAGAAAACTATAGGCCAATATCACTGAAGAACATAGATGCAAAAATTCTTAACAAAATTCTAGCAATCAGAATTCAACAACACATTAGAAAGATCATGCATGTAAATTATAAAAGCTATATATTCTATTTATAAAACTGACTAGACATTGTCAGTACTATCAGTGTCTTAACACTATGATGATATTACAGCTGATATTTCCCATTAATAAAAATATAAATCACTATTATTCCCTGAAACTAACATCAGTTCAGTTAAGTTCAGTCACTCAGACGTGTCTGACTCTATGCAAACCTATACAGGGAGCACACCAGGCTTCCCTGTCTGTCACCAATTCCCGGAGCTTACTCAAACTCATGTCCATCCTGTCGGTGATGCCATCCAACCATCTCATCCAATGTAGTCCCCTTCTCCTCCCACCTTCAATCTTTCCCAGCATCAGGGTCTTTTCAAATGAGTTGGTTCTTCACATCAGGTGGCCAAAGTATTGCAGTTTCAGCATCAGTCCTTCCGATGAATATTAAGGACTTATCTCCTTTAGGATGGACTGGTTGGATATCTTTGCAGTCCACGGGACTCTCAAGAGTCTTCTCCAACACCATAGCTTAAAAGCATCAATTCTTCGGCACACAGCTGTCTCTATAGTCCAACTTTCACATCCATACATCACTACTGGAAAAAACATAGCTTTAACTAGATGGGTCTTTGTTGGTAAAGTAACATCTCTGCTTTTTAATATGCTGTCTAGGTTGATCATAGCTTTTCTTCCAAGGTCATGGTAGCAGTCACCATCTGCAGTGATTTTGGAGTCCCCCAGAATAAAGTCTCTCACTATTTCCATGGTTTCCCCATCTATGTGATGTAAAGTGATAGGTCTGAATACCATGATTAGTTTTCTGAATGCTGAGCTTTAAGCCAACTTTTTCACTCTCCTCTTTCACTTTCATCAGAGGTTCTTTAGTTCTTCTTCACTTTCTGCCATAAGGGTAGTGCCACCTGCATATCTGAGGTTATTGATATTTTTCCTGGCAATCCTGATTCCAGCTTCTACTTCAGCCAGCCTGGCATTTCACATTATGTATTCTGCACATAAGTTAAATAGGCAAGGTGGCAATATACAGCCTTGATTTACTCCTTTTCCTATTTGGAACCAGTCTGTTGTTCCATGTCCAGTTCTAACTGTTCCTTCTTGACCTACATACAGATTTCTCGGGAGGCAGGGCAGGTGGTCTGGTATTCCCATCTCTTTAAGAATTTTCCACAGTAACTAACCTCACTCATGCTAAATTATTTATGTATCCATTTTAATATATATTTTGCATCTGACAGGGCAACTCTCCTTAGAACCATTTTACTGACCCACCTGTCATTATGATGGGGTAAACAATGTCACCTTTCTGGTGCACAATGAATTACAAAGAAGTTGCAAAGTACACCATCCATCATGCTGACACTAAGTAGGTTTTCAAAGTAGATCTCAGATATCACAAATGCTGTTCCTCACTCATGCTAAATTATTTATGTATCCATTTTAATATATATTTTGCATCTGACAGGGCAACTCTCCTTAGAACCATTTTACTGACCCACCTGTCATTATGATGGGGTAAACAATGTCACCTTTCTGGTGCACAATGAATTACAAAGAAGTTGCAAAGTACACCATCCATCATGCTGACACTAAGTAGGTTTTCAAAGTAGATCTCAGATATCACAAATGCTGTTTAGACTGTTACCAGAAAGCAAAAATTGGAAGCTTATACAAAACAGTCATATGATGAATGAACATGACAGCTCTTCAAAGAAAAAGGGTACGCCTCTTCTACAAATAACCTTGTCAAAAGCAAAAGTAGTGGGGAGCTTGGCTAGCAGTCAGACTAGAATAATTTAAGAACTTGATAATGGCTCTGCCTGATAGAAATTCATGCAAGCACAATGGACTCAAAATCAAAACGTACGTATGCCTGTATCATCCGCAGCAACCTCTCAAGCTTAATTTGAATTAGGAAATATTCTGAAGAAACATGGAAAATTCACCAGTATCCTATTAACTAGAATACATGAGTTTCACTAATATATCCGTCTAAAACATGTATATAAAAAATATGCAAGCATTCTGTATGCATATAAAATAGTCACCTAGAAATTGCTTTTGAAAATTATAATACTAATATCATGATATAGTGGGAATTCAACAAATCAATATCAACATGAAGTGAAGCGGTTAGTTGCTCAGTTGTACCGACTCTTTGTGACTCCCATTAACTGTAGCCCACCAGGCTTCTCTCTCGAATTATCCAGGCAAGAATAGTGGGTTGGGGTAGCCATTCCTTTCTCCAGGGGATCTTTCTGACCCAGGGATCTAACCTGGGTCTTCCACATTTCAGGCGGATTCTTTATTTGAATTGCTAAAATAATTCTAAAAAATACTTAATACCAACTTCTTCATCTAATTTGCAGTTAGTTTCTTAAATATCGTAAGGCAGCTCTATTTGCAATTCTTTCAGGAATCTCCACACTGTTTTCCATAATGGCTGTACTAGTTTGCATTCCCACCAACAGTGTAAGAGGGTTCCCTTTTCTCCACATCCTCTCCAGCATTTATTGCTTGTAGATTTTTGGATCGCAGCCATTCTGACTGGTGTGAAGTATCTCTGCTTTTTAATATGCTGTCCCGGTTGGTCCTAACTTTCCTTCCAAGGAGCAAGTGTCTTTTAATTTCATGGCTGCAGTCACCATCTGCAGTGATTTTGGGGCCCTCAAAAATAAAGCCAGCCACTGTTTCCTCGTCTATTTCCCATGAAGTGATGGGACCAGATGCCATGATCTTCATTTTCTGAATGTTGAGCTTTAAGCCAACTTTTTCACTCTCCTCTTTCATCAAGAGGCTCTTGAGTTCTTCACTTTCTGCCATTAGGGTGGTGTCACCTGCATACCTGAGATTATTGATATTTCTCTTGGCAATCTTGATTCCAGCTTGTGCTTCATCAAGCCAGCATTTTGCATGATGTACTCTACATATACGTTAAATAGGCAGGGTGACAATATACAGCCTTGATGTATTGAGAATAAAAACAGAAATAAGCAAATGGGACCTAATTAAACTTTTCACAGTAAAGGAAATCATAAATAAGATGAAAAGACAACCCTCGGAATGGAAGAAAATATTTGAAAATAAAGCAACTGACAAAGAATTAGCCTCCAAAATATACAAAGGGCTCCAATAGCTCAATATTAAAAGAAATAAAAATTATAAAAAAAATGAGTGGCAGATCTGCTCCTTCTCTGTTCTGCTTTGCTTTCGCTAACATATAGTGCCTGCTTCTAAATAGACATCTCTCCAGAGAGGGTATACAGATGGCCAACAAACTCATGAAAAGATGCTCAACATCATGAAATATTAGAGAAATATACATCAAAGTTACAATAAGATATTACCTCATGTTGGTTACAGTGGCTGTCATCACAAAATCTACAAACAACAAATGCTAGAGAGGGTGTGGAGAAAAGGGGGCCTTCTTGTTGGTGGGGATGTAATTAATAAGCCCTGATGGAGAACAGTATGGAGGTTCCTTAACAAACTAAATACAGAACTAAAATATAACTCAGCAATCCCACATGGCGTATTCCCAGAGAAAACCATAATTCAGAAAGACTCATGCACCCCGTGTTCACTGCAGCACTGTTTACATCAGCCAGGACATGGATACAAACTAAATGTCCATCAACAAAGGAATAGATAAAGGAGATGTGGTACATATATACAAAGGAATATCACACAGCCATAAAAAGGAACAAAGCTGGGTCATTTATAGAGATGTGGATGAATCTAGAGAGTATCTACACAGTGAAGTAAGTTGGAAAGGGAAAAACAAATATTGTATATTAACACATGTATATGGAATCTGAAAAGATTCATGCAATCTTATTTATTAAGCAGAAATAGAGACACAGATGTAGAGAGTAAAGCTATGGATACCAACGGGGAAGGGGAGGGTATGGGATGAATTGGCAGATTGGGATTGACATATATATATATCATTGATACTATGTATAGAATAGATAACTAATGGAACCTACTGTGGAGCACAGGGAACTCTACTCAAAGCTCTGTGGTGACCTAAATGGGAAGGAAATCCAAAACCAAGGGGATAGATATGTACATATAACTGATTCACTTTGCTGTACAGTAGAAACTAAAACAACATTGTAATGCAACTATACTCCAATAAATTTTTAAAAAATATTAAAAAAAATTTTAAGTCATACTTAAAAGATACGTTAAAAGATAATGCACAATCAATCAGTCAATCAAACAAATTAACCGTAGACTTTTGCTAATGGATTTTGTGTTTAGTGGGGTACCAGAAGATAAAGTTGTAATAGCAGTTCTAATGATCATAGTAAACAGATCCTTGATATAGCAAAAGCTAACTTCATTATAAATGCATTTCATTTCTAGAGGATTTATTGTTGTTGCTACTCAGGAAATTCTTCTGGCTAGACTCATTTGTCTCCTTTGATCAGATAGAGAATCAATGATGGCCTAGAATTTTTAATATCAGTAAATCTAATGAATCCTATGCTTTGACACATTCTTAGACCAATGAAAATTTATGGCTGCAGTGATGACCCTGATGAATTCAAATTCCCTGTGTCTTTTGAATTAGCAAAGGAAAATTAAATGGTGTGCCTTATGCTTTCTCAGATGTAAGGAGTTTGAGATTTTATAGTTCTTTAAAAATTATTAATCCATGTATGTAGTACATAATCATTCCAGAATGAATAGTTGAATAACCAGATCATTCTATTTTGTTACAATATAAAACCAAGTTCACTGTAAAAATAAGAGGATTAAAAATGAGAGGTTTCTCATGCGATTATTACAGAAAGTGGAAATGTGCTTTAATAAGATCTAAAATTGAGAGGTTTTGGAGAAAATCTTTTTTAGGGGAAGCATTATTCTTTTATTGTACTTACAACCCCTATCAACAATTTACTTTCACATACATTTATCTGAGCCCCAAAAGTTAAAGAAGCCAGTTGAGAAAAGGGATGAAGCCTAATGTGCTCTGGCATTTTATCTACTGGACACATGAAGGAAATCTACAAAGTAAAAATTTTTTTCCCTTGAAGAGCTCTTTCTTCCTCCTTGCTTCTCTAACCTTCACTATGTAAATAATTTCTAATCAACAGCTAGCTCTGATTTCTCTCCTGGGCCAAAGATCTCTATTCCCAACTGATCAGTGAAACTTTGGCTAGATTAAACAATGACCGTATTAAAGCTCAGATGTTTATAATTGAATCCCCAAACTTTCAACCTACTGTTGCCGTGGTACAATTCTTCAGCTTACCTTGACACAAAACTGCAAATTCACCCCTGAATTATTCCTATTTCTTTTCACCTTTATCCATTAGCCAATGGCAACCCACTCCAGTACTCTTGCCAGGAAAATCCCATGGACCGATGGAGGAGCCTGGTAGGCTATAGTCCTTGGAATCGCAAGAGTCGGACATGACTGAGCGACTTCACTTTCACTATCCATTAGCCCGCTGACTCTGTTGCTTCTTTAAAAAGTCTTTGCTTCCTGTTCATGCTGCCTTCAATCTAGCTGCAGCTCTTACCTTCTATGTGAATAGTGACAGTGATTCTCCATCTGACCTCCTGTAGTCTGTGTTTTCTTCTTCCAGCTTATTGTGTTACTTCCACCATAATTAATATCCTAAAATAATCAGGCACAGGGCAGGGAGCAGGGGGAGTGGTGGAATGTAGGCAGTTTGAGATCAACCAGGACAAATCAGGATCAGAAAGGGTCTGGAATACTCAACGTTGCAGACAGCCAGTGAGAGGTCAAGTTCAAAGAGGCATAGACTGGGTAGAAAGATCAGTGGGTTTTATGCTCTGTTGTGCTTAGTCGCTTAGCTATGTCCAACTCTCTGGGTCCCTATAGACTCTTTCTGTAGGGATTCTCCAGGCAAGATTACTAGAGTGGGTTGCCATGCCCTCCTCTGGGTATCTTCACAACCTGTACTATATGTGGATTCTTTACCATCTGAGCCACCAGGGAAGCCTAAGAATACTGGAGTAGATAGCTTATTCTTATTACACGGGATCTTCCCAAACCAGGAATTGAACTGGGGTCTCCTGCATTGCGGTTGATTCTTTACCAGCTTAGCTACCAGGGAAGCCCTGTGGGTTTTACAGGTGAAGGAAGGAAGAAGATGAAGCTCAAAAGAGTCTCCTGAGAAAGAATCAGGTGGTCAAGTACAGTTAAGTCAAGAAAAGAAGGATTTTGAGTCTCAAAGTAAAATATGATACAGGTGACCAGGATGAATAGCTGCTGCATCCCTTGTATATGACCAGCTCCCTTATGGCTGCAACTATTTGCTAAAGATCTTGGTACTGTCCCCTCTTTTCTAAAGCATGACTCACATGCACATAGGGCTATCATCCCACAGCAGAAGGTGTTTTTCTCAGCCCTGTTCACTTCTCCCAGTTGCTGCTGGATACCCTGGACCTACTGCTGATGACCATAACCGAAGAATAGTGAGAGAATTAGGCATGAACCCTGATCTTAAACAGATTAAATTTACTAGTTTTAGCTGGAGATCACCTTATACATGGTAATTCCTGATAGTTTATAGTGGCTCTGACTCCAACCTAAATATCTAGCTCCATCCTGCTATCGCTTAGTGTTTCTGTCTAAACACTCTACTATTCTTCTCCATCTGTTAAAGCTTATCATGGTGATCTGGAGTCAGACTGCATGGTTGAAATTTTTGTTTTACCATTTTCTAGCTGTGTGATGGGCTTCCCTGATAGCTCAGTTGGTAAAGAATCTGCTGTGTGATATGACAAAATCACTTAGCCTAAGTTGCAATTTCCTCTTGTGTAAGAAATGTAATTTCCTCATTGACTCTGGGTCAACATTGTTTGAACTGCATGGGTCCACTTATATGTGGATTTTTTCTTCCTCACTAAATACATACTACAATACTACACAATCTGAGATTGGCTGAATTCCCAGACACAGAACTGTGGAAATAGAAAGCTGCATAAGGTCATATGCAGATTTTCCACTAAGGGAATCTTTGCTTTGTTCAAGGGTTATCTGTAATACAAGAGGACCTAATTCATAGGGGGTTTGTATGCAATAAATGAGACAATAAATGAAAAGCATTTAGTATATTTCTTGGGTCTCTGTGATGATGTAAATAATAAATGTTAAACTGATACTAATGCCTGATCTTCACCTACCTTTCAAAGTCCAAATCAAAATACTACTATATCATATACTGTGTTAAGAGAGTGGACTCTAGATTTGCATCTTAGCTCTGCCACTTAAACTAGATACATAACTTTTGCAAATTTCTACACCTATGCAAATGCTGACAGTATTTCCTACTTCACAGGCTTGTCACTGGCCTCAGGTAGAAGCTGAAGTCTGACCATGGAACATGATGTGACTGTGTTGCCCAGTACTGCACATTATTACACTATTAACTAGTGTTACGTGAGTTGCTGAATCATAAAATGGAAGGGGATCAGTGAGATTCTATTGCAGAATAGGAACTGCTAATAGATATTGGATTTGAGGGGGTCTGGGGTCACAAGCAGGTAGGTCAGGCTCGTCTGCTTCTGTTGTTGCTGCCTCTCTTTCAGCTCCTGTCTTTGGCCTCACAGAGAATTCCCGGGACTCATGAAGGAGGAAAAAATGTGGGCCTGAGTCACTGACATATCTACTTGGGATATTAGCATCAGGCAGGGTTGGATATTACTGCACTACAGTTGTGCTTAATGAGGGGAGGCTCTAAGAGACAGTGGTGAAAGTGAATTGATATCAAACCAATAGGCGTAACTGTAGGTGAGGCTGTTGCTCACTTTGTCTGGAGACGCTACATCATAGATCCAAACTGATGTATGGGCAGGAGCCAATGGGCGGGCAAAGGATTGGGCACTGGCAGACTCAATTGGAAAATTGAAGAGAAGGAAATCTCTGTATATGGATCACTTGGAAGGGCTTCTTTCTCTTTCTGGTGTGTTCTTTCCCAGGATCTTACCATGATTTCTCATCTGCAAGATGAGGACTGTGTTTGGAACCCTGGCAATTCCCTGGCAGTGCCCATTAGCATTCCTTTGTTAGTAGTTCTGCTCAGTGGAAAATAGCGACAACCCCAAATGACAAAACCACCCAGTACTCAGATCCTGAAGGTTATCCTTCCACGTAAAAATCCCTTTGCAGTTGAAGCGCTTGCAGGGTAAGAGAGACATGGACTGTGAGGTGGCAGAAGGCAATTAGGCCTCTTGACCAGCTCTAGGAATGGGGACTGAAGCAGCTGTCTGAGGTTGGTTAATAATAATGATATCTTTTTCACTCTACTATCTTGTATGAAAATTAGGGTTTTAGATTTCAGGTAGTATCAACTTGCAGTGAATGTTTACTCACCTAGGCTGAAGACACAAGCTTTTCAACTAGCTGAATGTCAAAAGTGGAAGCTGAGGAGCAGCTTCTGATGCCCAGCACCCAGCACTTTGATGGACAGCACTGGTTTTGTTTTTCCAGATCTACACCGTTATGCTCCCTGCTCTATATCCAAAGAGGCTGACCTGTCTGGGTTACATCCTCAGCCAGAGTTGTAAGTGTCAGAGTCCAAAATGCAGCCTTTTATCCACCATCTCGTACAGGGTTGTATCTGCATGAAGTTGCCTTTGTGTTCTCAGATGGAGGGTAAGAGACCTAAGTGATCTGGGTGGGAGCTGAGGGGCTCAGTGTCACGCCCAGTAGCAGTGGGTGTGGCAGCGATGGTCAGGTTCTCTGACGGTATCTGGGGCAGCCCTGATGAGTAGCTGTGTCTGTTGGTGATGGCCTCGATCCTCATTCCTGATGCTTAGCGTTCATGGCCTCTGAGATCCAACCTAGCTCCCCAGTCTGCTCCTCCAGCTTTCTATCAATTCTCTGAGCCACTAAGTGCCTTTGAAATTGGATCCAATAAATCAATTATTTTTTCTAGGTTTCTGGATACACTTTACATTTTAGTGGGTTAAAGGGTGGGGCCAATAAACAAATAAATAAGCAAAAGAAATATAAAACAGTGATAATTGTATACAGAGACTGAAATAGGATTACTGAGAGGTTATTTTACATCAGGTGTCCTGGGAAGACCTCACTGTGGAGATGACACTTATGAGGAGATCTGAAAGATAAGAAGGAATCAGTCAGGGGACGATTATGAGAAAAACAATTCTGTAAGGAGGAAATGGCCTCAAAGGCCTCAAGGTGGGGAATGAAACCAGCAAGTTTGAGGAAGCAAAGATACAGTACCAGTGTCAGAGAATCAGAAAGGGCAGGGAGGACAGGATTAGTATGGCTTGGGGACCATGGTGAGGAGAGTTTTTCTAAAGTGTGATGGGAAACCATTCTCGGGGGGTGGTGGCTAAGAGGGAGGTAATATGATTGCATTTGTATTTTAAGAATGGCCCCTTGGGCTACTGGGTGAAGAATAATTGAAGGGGCTAAGAGTAGAAACAAGGAGATGATATGAATTAACATCGTAGCCTCGTGATCTCTACTCAGAAGGTTCAAGAAACTATAAAGGAGGCATTATTTATAAGGAACAGGATTCAAGGGTCTCACATTTCAAAAGTTCAAGAAGAATTAAAGATGACTGAGATTTCTGGCTCCAACTCATGTATTGATTGATCACATTTAATCATCATTGTATTAGTATGCTTGTCTTACTAGCTGATGAAGGGTAGAGACTGGGTCTTATTTATCATTTTCTATCCACTTGCTATCCCATTGTCAGAGTGGACATAATAGGAATGGAATTAGTGCTGTCAATGATCCTGTGCTGACTTTGAATAACAACACACAAGCACTCTTTTCTAGTTATAGAGGCAAGTAATAGAGACCATTCGAACACCACTTTCTTTTGTTCTCATTGATGTTTTCTCCTTTTTCTTTACTTTCATCTGTGCCATTTTGTAAGACACAAAATGATTAAATACAACAGGAGAGAAGAGACTCAGATATTAGATGGAGGAGTAGAAGCTTGTTTTAGCCTTGGCAGGACATCTTGGCTTTGTTATTTTGCTTTTTTCTTTAGACTGAGAAGAAAACAAAGAGAGAAAAATGGGCATGGAGAGGGAGTAAGGAGCAGTGGGCTTGAGGTATAATCTACAGTGAAGATGGACACAGAGGGGAGAAGAGCGAGAAGGGAAAAGGGAAACTGGGATGAAGAGATGAGGACAAGAGTGAAAACAACCTGAGAAGCTGAGGAACAGCAACAGCAGATAACAGGGCCCTTCTCCTTCTCCTGACTCCACTCACACTGCTGGTCTCCATCCACACCCATACACAAACAGTGTAAACCTAACACAATAAGAACCTCTTGGGTGTGTGCAGGTGGTATGACTGGATGAAATGACTGAGTTAGAACTAAGAGCCTTTCAATTTTGGTTTCATAGCTTTAATTTAAATGCTCCTGCTGTGCTTTATGAGGTCTAAATATAGTCGGCATATCTGCTCCATAACTTCTTGGCTATTAAGTGTAGATTTACCTCCATGAGGCCATGCTACCAGCTGTCTCCCTGGGGCACCCTGAGGAGGGTAATATTCATATATGTGGGAATGGAAAGAGTCATGCAAGGCTGGTGGAGGCATGAAGGTCACACACAACTCAAGCTCCTATGGACCAGAGAGGGATCCTTTTCTCTCTAGCCCTACCCTTTGTTCCACTGGGGGGGGGATGGGGGGAGCAAAAAGATATTATAACCCAGGTAACAATGTAAATGGCTGTACTGTTTGACATTCATTTGTGTACTGTGCTAAGTCACTTCAGTGTGTCTGACTCTTTGCGACCCCAGGGACCGTAACCCACCAGGCTCCTCTGTCTATGGGATTCTCTGGGAAGGAATACTAGAGTGGGTTTCCACTTCCTCCTCCAGGGGATCTTTCTGACCCAGGGATTGAACCCTGGTCTCTTCTGTCTCCTTTATTGGCAGGTGGGTTCTTTAACACTAGCATCAATTCAGTTGTGGAGGAAAAAAAGAAACTCTATCCCAGATATATATCTAGAATCTAACCTGGCTAAAAGATTATGTAGAAAAGTATTTATTCTAGGGTATCAAATGGCTTACACAACTGTTAGGTAGCATGAAGCAACAAATTCTATGTTGGGCTTTCAGGAATGAATCTCAAAGTCACATGCAAAACTGGGGTTTTAAAAATGCAGCTGACTTTTCTGTGATCAGAAAGCTCTTGGTTTCAGTCCAGCCACCATTTCTGCAATCAGGATAGCCTACAATCAGGAAGGTGTTGGCTACTGCTGCCAAAGGTAGAACACCACCAACATCCTTCGTATTTTTTTTTTTTTTTTGGCCATACCATACAGCATGTGGAATCTTAGTTCCCTGACCAGGGATAGAACCCAAGCCCTCTGCAGTGGAAGCATGCAGTCTTAACCACTAGACCAACAGGGAAGTGCCCAATGCCACTTCTTAAAATCTGTACCTGTACCTGGGAAATGGCGGCCCAGGATGTACCACACACGAAGGTAATGACTGGACACTGGAACCTTTTCTAACATAGCCAACAGAAAAACAAATGACTCTACAATCTGTGTTGACAGAAAAAACAAAAGCAACAGCAGGAACAGAGTAGGAAAGTAGGGTGGCATGCTTCTCACTTTTGACTTCCAGTTTTAGGCAAGTTCACCTTATTTCTAAAATGTAACCACCTCCAGGTCTTGGCAATAATTTATTCAATATGACACCAAAACTACAGACAATAAAACTGAAAATAGACAAGTAGGATTCTATCAAACCAAAAAGCAGAGTAAAGGAAATGATCAACAGAGTAAAAAGGCAATGAATGGAATGGGAGAAAACATGAGAGGTTAATATTAGAAAAAAATCAGAAACTATTATAATTTCACAAAAACAAAACAACAAACAAAAGACACTAAAATAAGTCAGTTTAAAAATGGGCAAAGAACTTGACTGTGTCCCCCTGGAGATTTTAACTCTCAGACCTGTCCACTCCCACAGTTTGGGTTTTCCTACGCTGGCTCCCATGAAGGTGAAACAACTCTTGTGTTTCTGCTCTGCTAAGTTGTGATTCTCTGTGTTTTCTTGCTGGCTTCAATGATTTTTGGAGGCAGCTGTTTATCCTGTGATCTCACTTTTTTTTTACAGATCTAAGGAGAGTTGTTAATTTTTCAGTTTGTTCAGTTTTTTACTTGTTATAAAGGAGTGGTGATTTCTAAGTTCCTTGCATGCAGAACTAGAAACTGGAAGCTATGTGTTACTTTTTTATTATTTAATTTCTATTATTGCAGTGTGGCACAGTGGTAAAAAATCCACCTACCAATTCAGCAGGGCAAGAGATTTTAGATTCAGTCCCTGGGTTGGGAAGGTCCCCTGGAGGAGGGAATGGCAATCCACTCCGGTATTCTTGCCTGGAGAGACCCCATGGACAGAAAAGTCTGGCGGGCCACAGTCCGTGGGGTCACAGAGCCAGATACGACTGAGAGACTGAACATGCAAGCAGTGTGATGGATAGCTAAGATTACTAGTCAAGAGGAGTATAATAAATCAAACATAATGTGTTTTTAAATTAAATGGGGTTTTAAGCCTATATTGTGTAAGTTTCAAGACAGTGTTAAATAAAGAATTGTATATAAATATTCAGAATTCTTAATTTTGGGTATGATGGCAGCATTTTTCTAGGTACCTTATGGAAGAATATTTTTATTGTTAAATTTACCTGGCAATTGATATATAATTTCTTATTATGTAACAGGGGATAGATATTAATAGCTTTATAAGATTAACTAATGTATAATTAGAATATTTTATGGTCTGATTTGATAGTCTGTACTTTAATGTATTTCATTGAATATTGCACATTAAAAGAAATTATAAAACCTTTGTGGATGTACTTTCCATTATAACTAGAAAAGACTGAATAGTCTTGGAAAGTATTCCAGTTACTTTTAAAAGACAGCATCACTGAGCTATACTAATTTGGCAAGAAGGTGCTTTTCTTCTATAAATATTATGGTATCTGAAAATATAAAAGCAATTTTTAGCTTGTAGTGTTTCTTAACAATGCTCTCTTTGCTTTCAGCTCTGTCTCAGGGAGCGATGGATGCTTTGAAAAGAGTCTACAAAAGGAAGTAGTGAAGACTGTCTACTCTTATTATACATGGAATTGAGGAACATTCCTAGAAGGGCTGACATAGCAGTCTATTTCTAATGCCATATACTTTAGTCTTATCAGATGTGTGTCATTCAAAGGAAGACAGGAAGATAGCGTCTTGATTAATCAACAAAGGACATTCTCTATAGTATTTCAGCTGTCTTTGGCAGGTACCCCAGATGTTTTTACACTCTAGAACAATGACATAGATTCAGGATGAGTCATGGGAATGTCTTTCTGATGGAACATGGGAGAAAGAAGGGCTGTTATAAAAAAGGGAAGTTGGGGAAGGGAGTCTACCTGATGACAGGAAAAACTGCCCCTGAAAATTGACGATTTGAAAATAGGTTACCTCAAAATCATACCCTAGTTAAAGATTGCATATTACATCTCTCCTCTGGGTTACAAATGCAACCCCACCTTTGTCTGTCCCACCAAAATTTTGTTATCTTGACTTTGCCTTTTTGGCATGCTATTCCAAACCTGCCTCCATATCCTGCTCTGTATATTTTAGCTTCATCTTTGAAAAACAAGGAAGAAGAGATCTAGCTTATAGTCATATTCTTCCTCAACAGGTAATGTCTAGTACTTCATAGTCAAGTTCTTTAGCAACTCTGCTATTCTTTCTAGTTGTGCAACACACTGGCCCCTCAAGAGCACCACAGTAGCAACTGGAAATTGCAATAGGACCAAACCAGAGAACCATGACAACGGCTACAGATTGAGTGCTTCTTTTAAAAAATCACAACACACACACATATTAGCAAAAATCAGAAACTACGAAAAGAAAGGATACATACTGCTACCTAGAAATAACTGAATATTCTGAATATTTGAGTTTCCCTGGTAGCTCAGTGGTAAAGAACCCACCTACAAATATAGGAGATGGAGGTTCAATCCCTGGGTCAAGAAAATCCCCTGGGGAAGGAAATGGCACCCCACTCCAGTAGTCTTGCCTGGAGAATCCCATGGACGGAGGAGCCTGGCAGGCTACAGTCCGTGGGGTCACAAATAGTAAGCCATGACTTATCAACTAAACGACATCCCTATCTATATATTGAAACAAATAAATCTTTGTGTTTTATCTCTGTTGATTTGATTAATATGTGTCTTGGGGTGTTTTTCCTTGGGTTTATCCTGTTGAGGACTCTCTTGATTTCTTGGACTTGGGTGATTATTTCCTGCGCCATTTTAGGGAAGTTTTTAACTATTATCTCCTCAAGTATTTTCTCATGGTCTTTCTTTTTGTCTTCTTCTTCTGGGACTCCTATAAGTCAAATGTTAGAGCGTTTCATACTGTCCTGGAGGTCTCTGAGATTGTCCTCATTTCTTTTAATTTGTTTTTCTTTTTTCCTCTCTGATTCATTTATTTCTACCATTATGTCTTCTGCTTCACTAATCCTATCTTCTCCCTCTGTTATTCTGCTATTTATTGCCTCCAGAATGTTTTTGATCTTATTTATTGCATTATTCATTTTACATTGACTCTTTCTTATTTCCTCTAGGTCCTTGTTAAACCTTTCTTGCATCTTCTCAGTCCTTGTCTCCAGGCTATTTATCTGTAATTTCATTTTTATTTCAAGATTTTGGATCATTTTCACTATCATTATTTGGAATTCTTTATCAGGTAGATTCCCTATCTCTTCCTCTTTGGTTTGGTGGGCATTTTTCCTGTTCGTTTTCCTGCTGGGTATTCCTCTGTCTCTTGATCTTGTTTATATTGCTGCAGGAGTTTCCTCACTGTGGGTGGGGTTGTATCAGTGGCTTGTCAAGGTTTTTTGGTTAGGGAAGCTTGTGTTGTTGTTTTGGTGGGTGGACCTGGATTTCTTCTCTGTGGAGTGCAATGAGTTATGGGATGTCAATGGTTTCAGAGTAATTTTGGGCAGCCTGTATACAGAAGCTCAGGGCTATGTTCCTGTGTTGCTGGAGAATTTGTGTGATATGTCTTGCTCTGGAACTTGTTGGCCCTTGTGTGGTGCTTGATTTCAGTGTAGGTGTGGAGACATTTGATGAGCTCCTATCAAGTAATATTCCCTGGATTCAGGAGTTCTCAGGATTAGGACTTAAGCCTCCTGCTTCTGGCTTACAGTCTTATTTTTACCGTAGTCTCAAGGCTTCTCCTTCTATACAGCACCATTTATGTAACATCTAGATTAAAGGTGAAATGTTTCTCCACAGTGAGGGAAACCCAGAGAGTTTCACCGAGTTACATGGAGAAGAGAAGAGGGAGGAGGGTGTTAGAGGTGACCCAATGAGATGAGGTGGAAACAAAAGAAGAGAGAGCAAGGTAGCCACTAATCACTTCCTTATTTGTGCTCCACATTCTGGACTGCTCAGAGATGTTCATGGATTTATGCAGAGAAGAGAAGAGGGAGGAAGAAAACAGGTGGCCAGGAGGATAAGAGGGGGGAAATGAAACGTAGAGAGACAGATTTAGCCAGTAATCAGTTCCTTAAGTGTTCTCCACCGTGTGGAACACACAGAGATTCACAGAGTTGCATATAGAAGAGAAAGGGAAGGGAGTAGACAGAGGTGACCCAGTGGAGAAAAAGGAGAGTCCAAAGAGAAGACAGTAATCAAGCCAGTAATCTTGTTCTCAGAAAAAGAAGAACCCTCCTCCCTAGAGGGTTCCTGGCACTCCCCTCACATTCCAGGAGGAGGTGCTCGAACGAGGAGAGTCGAGAGGAGACTCAGGGGCAGGCTCCTTTTCCCCAAGACCACCAAACACCTCGTCCAATGCTGATGAACGTGACTGCCCTGCACTGCCTCAACTGTCACCCCGATTCTTGACTCCCGACACCCTGGCACATGTGACAGCCCTGGGGTACCTCAAAGAGAAGCCAGGAGGAGCTCCACTTGAGTCAAGGTGTGACCCTCGGGCAACACTGAAGACAAGCCAGTGTGTCGGGAGTCGAGCCTCGGGGTGACAGTTGAGGCAGTGCAGGGCAGTCAGGTTCATCTAGAGTGGATGAGACATTTGGGAGGTCTTGGGTAATGGTGGTCTGATCCCTGAGGCTCCTCCTGATTCTCCTGGTGTGAGTGCCTCCTCTTGGGATGCGAGGGGAGCAGGAAAAGGGATCCTCATCTGGAGGTGCACAGGCGAAAATTGGGCTCTGCTTGAGTCATGGTGGGACCCTCAGTGTTCCTCTGGAGTGGGGACGGGTGGGGCAGGGAACTTCTTGGGTCATAGCAAGGGGGTGAAGGAGCTTTCAAGAACCAAGAGGGAAGGGTTGATTTCCCCTGAGATGCTGCAGAAGACAAGGGCCTCACTCCGCCTGCAGGGGAGAAGCTTCTGGTTTTTCTTGACTTGCGGCAGGGAAGAAGAAGAAGAAGAAAAAGAAAAGAAGAAGATGAAGAAAAAAGAAGAAGAAAAGAAAAAGAAAAGAAGAAGAAGCAGAAAAGATAAGAAGAAGAAGAAGAAAAAGAAGAAGAAAAAGAAGAAGAAGAAGAAGAGGGAGGGGCAGAAATGAAGAAAGGGGCAGGTCCCCCTGGGCACTGGCAGCCATGCTCCCCGTGCTGCCATGAGGGAGGAGCAGACATGGCGAAGGGGAGGGCCCACACGAGCTCACGCAGCATTGCTCCCAGTGCTGCCATGAGGGAGGGGCAAACATGAAGAAGGGGGCATGCCTCTGGGGTCACCAGAAGCGCGGCTATGCTGGGCTGGTGGGGGAGCCACAATAAAGAAGGAGGCATGCCTCTCGGATCAAGAGAAGCAGTGTGAAGCTAGGCTGGCTGGGGGAGCTACAATGAAGAAGGGGCATGCCTCTAATGTTCCCAGAAATGCTGTGATCCATGGCTGGCTGGGGGAGCCACAATGAAGAAGGGGGCGTTCCTCTGGGGGCGTTCCTCTGGGGTCGCCAGAAGCTCTTCGATGCTGGGCTGGCTTTGGCAGCCACAGTGAAGAAGGGGGCGTGCCTCTGGGCTCGCCAGAAGCGCTGCGATGCTGGGCTGGCTGGGGGAGACACAATGAAGAAGGCGGCATGCCTCTGGGGCCACCAGAAGTGCTGCAATGTTGGGCTGGCTGGGGGAGACACAATGAAGAAGGGGCTGTGCCTCAGGGGTAGCCAGAAAAATGCGATGCTGGGCTGGCTGGGGGAACCACAATCAAGAAGAGGTCGTGCCTCTGGGGTCTCCAGAAGTTCTACAATGCTGGGCTGGCTTGGGGACCACAATGAAGAAGGGGTCCTGCTTCTAGGGTCGCCAGAAGCACTCTCGATGCTGGGCTGCCTGGGGGAGCCACAATGCAGAGGGGCGTGCCTCTCGGGTCAGAAAAATCGCTGGCAATGCTGGACTGGCTGGCTGAGCAACAATGAAGAAGGGGGTGTGCCTCTGGTGTCGCCAACAGCCCTGGCGATGCTGGGCCTGATAGGGCAGACACAATGCAGAGGGAGGAGTGCCTTTTGGGTCTACAGAAGCACTGGCGATGCAGCGCTGGCTTGTTGAGCCACAGTGCAGAAGGGGTGCACCTCTGGGGTCTCCAGAGGCACTGGCGATGCTGGGCTGGCTGGGGAAGGCACAATCACAATGGGGGTGTGCCTCTGGAGTCGCCAGAAGCACTGGTGTTGCTGTGCTGGCTGGGGGAGGCACAATGAAGAAGGGAACGTGCCTCTGGGATCGCCAGGAGCACTGTGATGCTGGGCAGGCTGGGGGATCCACAATGAAGAATGAGGTGTGCCTTTTGAGTCTGCCCAAATGCTGCGATGCTCGGCTGGCTGGGGGAGTCACATGTAGAAGGAAGCATGCCTCAGGGGTCGCCGGGAGCACTGCTGATGCTGGGCTGGCTGGAGGAGCCACAGTGAGGAAGGGGGCGTGCCTCTGGGGTCGCAAGAAGCGCTGCTTTGCTGGCCTGGCTGTGGGAGTCACAATGAAGAAGTGGGCAGGCCTGTGGGGTCGCTAGAAGCGCTGGCGATGCTGGGCTGGATGCAGGAGACACAGTGTAAGAGGGGGCGTGCTTCTGGGATCGACATAATCGCCATCGATCCTGGGCTGGCTGGGGGAGCAACAATGCAGAGGCATGTGCCTTTAAGTCGCCAGAAATGCTGGCAATGCTAGGCTGGCTGGCGGAGCATCAATGCAGAAGGGGGCGTGCCTCTGGAGTTGACAGAAGAGCTGGCGATGCTGGGCTGTCTGGGAAAGCCACAGTGAAGAAGAAGGTGTGCCTCTGGGGTCGTCAGAAGCACTGAGGATGCTGGGCTGGCTGGAGGAGGCACAATGAAGAAGGGGGCATGCCTCTGGTGTCGCCAACAGTGCTGGCGATGCTGGGCTTGATGGGGGAGACACAATGCAGAAGGAGGCATGCCTCTTGGGTCTACAGAAGCGCTGGCAGTGCTGGGCTGGCTTGGGGAGCCACAATGCAGAAGGGGCATACCTCTGGATTCCCCAGAGGCTCTGGCGATGCTGGGCTGGCTGGGGGAGGCACAATGAAAATGGGGGCATGCCTCTGGAGTTCACAGAAGCACTGGCGATACTGGGCTGGCTGGGGGAGACAGAATGAAGAATGGGGCTTGCCTCTGGGGTCGCCAGAAGCCCTGCTATGCTCGGCTCGCTGGGAGAGCCTCAGTGAAGAAGGGGGCGTGTTTCTTGGCTCACTCGAACCATTGGCGATGCTGGGCTGGCTGGGGGAGACAAAATGAAGATGGGGCATTCCTGTGGGGTCACCAGAAGTGCTGCGATGCTGGTTGCCTAGAGGAGTCACAAGGAAGAAGGGGGAGTGCCTCTGGGATGGCCAGAAGTGCTGTGATGCTGGGCACACTGGAAGAGTCACAAGGAAGAAGGGCAGGTGCCTCTGAGATCAACAGAAGCTTCACAATGCTGGGCTGGCTAGGGGAGCCATAGTGAAGAGGGGGCGTGCCTCTGGGGTCGCCAGAAGTGCAGAGATCCTGGACTGGCTGGGGGAGCCACAGTGAAGAAGGGGGCATTCCTCTGGGGTCGCCAGCCACCCTGCAATGCTGGATTGGATGAGGGAGCCACCATGAAGGAGGGGTCTTACCTCCGGGGTCTGCAGCAGCGTTGGCATCCAGGGCTGGCAGGAAAAGCCACCGTGAATAACTGACTGACACAGCAAATGAACCACTTCTCAGGAGAAGTGCCCGTTTCTGCAAATAATGAACTTCTCAGGAGAAGTGGCTGATTTAGCAAATAATTTACTTCTCAGGAGAAAGGCCTGATTCAGCAAATAATCCATTTCACAGGAGAAGTGCATGATTCAGAAATAATCCACTTCTTAAGGGAAGTGCTTGATATAGCAAATAACCCACTTCTCAGAAGTAGTGCCTGATTCAGCAAAGCATCCCCTTCTCAGGAGAAGTGCCTGATTCAGCAAATAAGCCACGTCTCAGGAGAAGTGTCTGATTCAGCAAATAATCCACTTCTCAGGAGTAGTCAAGATTCAGCAAATAATCCACTTCTCAAGAGAAGTGACTTAGTCAGCAAATAATCAACTTCTTAGGAGAAGTGCCTGATTCAGCAAATAATCCACTTCTCAGAAGAAGTGACTTAGTCAGCAAACAATCCACTTCTCATGATAAGTGCCTAATTCAGCAAACAATCCACTTCTCAGGAGAGTGCCTTAGTCAGCAAATAATCCACTACTTAGGAGAAGTGACTTAGTTAGAAAATAATCCACTTCTCAGGAGTAGTGCCTGATTCAGCAAAAAATCCACTGCTTAGGAACAGTGTCTTAGCCAGCAAATAATCCACTTCTGAGGAGATGTGACTTAGTCAACAAATAATTCACTTCTCAAGAGAAGTCCCTGATTGAACAAATAATCCACTTCTCAGGAGAAGTGACTTAGTCAGCAAATAGTCCACTTCTCAGGAGAAGTGCTAATTCAGCAAATAATTCACTTCTCAGGAGAAGTTAAGATTCAGCAATAATCCACTTCTCAAGAGAAGTGACTTAGTCAGCAAAAAATTCACCTCTCAGGAGATGTGACTTCGTTAACAAATAATCCACTTCTCAGAAGAAGTGACTTATTCAGCAAATATCCACTTCTCAGGAGAAGAGACTGATTCAGAAAATAATCCATGTCTCAGGAGAAGTGACTGATACAGCAAATAATGCACTACTCAGGAGAAGTGCCCGATTCAGCAAATAATCCACTTCTAACAAGAAGTGACTGAATCAGCAAATAATCCACTTTTCAGCAAGTGCCCGATTCAGCAAATAATCCAGTTCTCAGGAGAAATGTCCAATTCAGCAAATAATCCACATCTCAGGACAAGTTCCCAGTTCAGGAAATAATTCACTTCTTAGGATAATTGTCTGATTCAAAATAATCCACTTCTCAAGAGAAGTGATCGATTGCAAATAATCCTCTTCTCAGGAGAAGTGCCCAGTTCAGCCAGTAATACACTTCTCGGGAGAAGTGACTGATTCAGCAAATAATTTACTTCTCAGTTTAAGTGCCCGATTCAGCAAATAATCAGCTTCTCAGGAGAATTGACCAATTCAGCAAATAATCCACTTCTGAGGAGAAGTGACTGATTCAGCAAATCATCCACTTCTCTAGAGAGGTGCCCGATTCAGCAAATAATCTACTTCTCAGGATAAGTGACTGACTAAGCAAATCATACACTTCTCAGGAGAAGTGACTAATTCAGTAAATAATCCACTTCTCAGGAGAAGTGCCTGATTCAGCAAATAACCCTTTTCACAGGGGAAGTTCCCGATTTAGCAAATAATTCACTTCTCAGAAGTGTCCGATTCTGCAAATAGTACATTTCTCATGAGATGGACCCTATTCAGCAAATAATCCATTTATCAGCAGAAGTGCTTGACACAGAAAATAATCCTCTTCTCAGGAGAAGTGACTGATTCAGCAAATAATCCACTTCTCAGTAGAAGTGCCAATTCAAAAATAATCCACATCTCAGGAAACGTGCCTGATGCAAATGATCCTCTTCTCAGGAGAAGTGTCCAAAGCAGCAAATAATACACTTCTCTGGACAAGTGACTGATTCAGCAAAAATCTCCTTCTCAGGAGAAGTGCTGATTCAGCAAATAATCCACTTCTCAGGAGAAGTGTCTGATTCAGCAAATAATCCACTTCTCAGGAGAATTGCCCGATTCAGCAAATAATCCACTTCTCAGGACAAGTGACTGATTCAGCAAATAATCCACTTCACAAGAGAAGTGACTGATTCAGCAAATAATCCACTTTTCATGAGAAGTGCCTGATTCAGCAAATAATCCACTTCTCAGGAAAAATGATTGATTCAGCAAATAATCTGCTTCTAAGGAAAAGTGTCTGATTCAGCAAAGAATCCACTTCTCAAAAGTGCCCGATTCAGCAAGGAATCCACTTCTCAGGAGAAGTGCCCGATTCAGCAAATAATCCACTACTCTTGAAAAGTGAGTGATTCAGCAAATAATCCACTTCTCAGGAGAAATGACTGATTAAGGAAATAATTCACTTCTCGGGGGAAGTGACAGATCCAGCAAATAATCCACTTCTCAGGATAAGGGCCCGATTCAGCAAATAATCCACTTCTCAGGAGAAGTGCCCAATTCAGCAAATAATCCACTTCTGAAGAGAAGTGCATGATTCAGAAAATATCCAGCTTCTCAGGAGAAGTGCCTGATACAGCATATAATCCACTTTTCAGAAGAAGTGCCTGACTCAGCAAACAATCCACTTCTCAGGAGACGTGAATTAGTCAGCAAATAAACAACTTCTCAGGACAAATGGTTTATTCGGCAAATATTCCACTTTTCAGAAGAAGTGCCTGATTCAGAAAATAATCCACCTTTTAAGGGAAGTGCCTGATACAGCAAAAAATCCACTTCTCAGAAGAAGTGCCTGATTCAGCAAAGCATCCACTTCTCAGGAGAAGTGCCTGATTGAGCAAATAATCCACGTCTCAGGAGAAGTGACTTAGTCAGCATATAATCCACTTCTCAGGAGAATTTTATGATTCAGCAAATAATCCACTTCTCAGGAGAAGTGCTTGATTCAGCAAATAATCCACCTCTAAGGAGAAGTAACTTAGTCAGCAAATAATCCACTTCTCATAGAAGTGCCTGAATAAGCAAATAATCCAAGTCTCAAGAGAAGTGACTTAATCAGCAAATACCACTTCTCAGGAGAAGTGCCTGATTCAGGAAATAATCCACTTCTCAGGAAAAGTGACTTAATCAGCAAATAATCAACTTCACAGGAGTAGCGCCTTATTCAACAAGTAATCCACTTCTCAGGAAAAATGACAGATTCAGCAAATAATCCTCTTCCCAGGAGAAGTGCCTGATTCAGCAAATAATCCACTTCTCAGGAGAACTGCCCCATTCAGCAAAGAATCCACCTCTCAGGAAACGTGCCCAATTAAGGAAATAATCCACTTCTCCATAGAATTGCCCAATTCAGCAATAATCCACTTCTCAGGGGAGTGACTGATTCAGCAACTAATGCACTTCTCTAAAGAAGTGACTGATTCAGCAAATTATCCACCTCTCAGGAGAAGTCCTTGATTCAGCAAATAATCCACTTCTGGGGAGAAGTGACTGATTCAGCAAATAACCCACTTTTGGTGAGAATGATTGATTCAGCAAATAATACACTTTTCAGGAGAAGGGACATATTCATCAAATAATCCACTTCTTGCGGGAACTGACTGATTCAGCAAATAATCCACTTCACAGGAGAAATGACTGATTCAGCAAATAATCCACTTCTCAGGAAAAGTCCCCGATTCAGCACAAAGTCCATTTCTGGGAAGAAGTGACTGATTCAGCAAATAATCCACTTCTCAGGAGAAGTGACCTATTCAGCAAATAATCTTTTTCTCAGGAGAAGTGACTGACTCAGCAAATAATGCATTCTCAGGAGAAGTGCCCGTTTATCTAGAGTTGTGTCGGGGTCCTCTCGATTTAGGATGGGAACCTCAGGGACTTATCCTTGTGGGCTCAGGAGAGGCCAGTTTTTTGCGAGCTGCGAGGCGCCTCTGAGGATTCCTCCCCCGTTCACTGGCTCCTCTGTCCTCATATGGAGCTGAGGCCAGAGCCTGAGATTGCCTCGCCCGTGCTGACATAGGTCTTGGGGTTCCTCTGGAACCCCCACATGGGAGGTAGGCCTCGTCTCCCTTGGAGACGTGCACGGCTGCTTTCCTCCCCAGCTGTAGCAGCTGTGTCTGGCTCCCCATTGAGCGGACACAGGGATCTGTGACTTGCCCTCGAGGTACCCCAGTGCTGTCACACATGCCAGTGTGTCAGGAGTGGAGCCTCGTGGTGACAGTCGAGGCAGTGCAGGGCACTTAGGTTCATCTGGAGTGGATGAGGCATTTGGGGGTCTTGGGGAATGGTGGCCCAAGCCCTGAGGCTCCTCCAACTCTCCTGGTGCAAGCACCTCCTCGTGGGATGCGAGGGGAGTGCTGGGAACCCTTTCCCGACAGAGCAGGGAAATGGCCCCTCATCTGGAGCTGAGCAGGGGAAAGTGGAGTTCCTCTTGAGTCGTGGTGGGACCCTCGGTGTTCCTCTCGAATTGGGACAGGTGGGTAACTTCTTGTGTCACAGCAAGGGTGTGAAGGAGCCTTTCAAGGTCCAAGAGGGAAAGGGTGATTTCCCTCGAGACGCCCCAGTGGACAAGGGCCTCACCTTGCCTGCAGGGAGAAGCTTCTGTTTTTCTCAAGTAGCGGTGAGGTCCTTTCGGGTTACGATGGGGACCTCAGGGACCCGCCCCTGTGGCCTCAGGATAGGCCAGTCTCCGTGGGAGTTGGGAGGCACCCCTGGGGATTCCTCCCCAGTCGTTGCCGGGTCCTCAGTCCTCATCTGGTGCTGAGGCTGGAGCCTGAGCTTGCCTCACCCATGCTGACATAGGTCTTGGGGTTCCCCTGGAGCCCCCACAGGGGAGTCAGGCAACATCTCACCCGGAGACGTGCACGGCCGCTTTCCTCCCCAGCTGCAGCAGCAGTGTCCAGCTCCCAGTCGAGCGGACACAGTAATCTACAGCTTGCCCTCGAAGTAACCCAGGGCTGTCACACGTGCCAGTGTGTCAGGAGTCGAACCTCGGGGTGACAGTCGAGGCAGTGCAGGGGAGTTAGGTGCATCTGGAGTGGATGAGGCATTTGGGGGTCCTGGGGAATGGTAGCCAGACCACTGAGGCACCTCCCAACTGTCCTGGTGCAAGCGCCTCCTTTCGCATAGAGGGGAGCGCCAGGAACCCTTTCCCGTCAGAGCAGGTAAAGGGCCCCTCATCTGGAGCTGAGCAGAGAAAAACGGGGCTCCTCTTGAGTCGCAACAGGACCCTCGTGGTTCCTCTCGAGTGGGGACGGGTGGGGTGGCGAACTTCTTAAGTCACAGCAAGGATGTGAAGGAGCCTTTTGATGTCCAAGAGGGAAAGAATGATTTCCCTCGAGACGCCACAGGGGACAAGGGCTTCACCCCGCCTGCAGGGGAGAAGCTTCTGGTTTTTCTGAGTTGCGGCGATGTCCTCTCGACTTAACGATGGGGCCACCAGGGACTTGCCCCTGTGGCCTCAGGAGAGGCCAGTCTCCATGCAAGTTGTGAGGGGCCGCTGGGGATTCTTCCCCAGCTGGCGCCGGGTCCTCAGTCCTCGTCTGGAGCTGAGGCTGGAGCTTGAGCTTTCCTCGCCCGTGCTGACATGGGTCTTGAGGTTCCCCTGAAGCCTCCACAAAGGAGTCAGGCCTCGTCTCGCATGGAGAGGTGCACAGCTGCTTTCCTCCCTGCTGCAGCAGCAGTGTCAGGCTCCCTGTCGAGAGGACACAAAGATCTGTGGCTTGACTTCGAGGTACCCGAGGGCTGTCAGACATGAGGGCATGTCATGAGTTCATTTTAGGGGTGACAGTCAAGGCAGTGAAGGACAGTCAGGTTCATTTGGAGTGGCCAAGGCATTTGAGTGTCTTTGGGAATGGTGGCACGACCCCTGGTGTTCCTCCCCACTCTCCCGGTGCGAGCGGCTCCACTTAGGATGGGAAGGGAGGGGAGCACCGGGAATCCTTTCAAGACGAGCAGGGAAAGGCACCATCATCTGCAGGTGAGCAGGGGAAAACAGGGTTCCTCTTGAGTTGCGGTGGGACCCTCGGTGTTCCTCTCAAGTGGGGACGGTTGTGGAACTCCGGTCGTGGAACTCCGTGGGTCACAGCAAGGGTGTTTAGGAATCCTTTGAGGTTTAAGAGGGAAGGGGTGACTTCTCACGAGACGCCACAGCAGACAAGCACCTCACCCCGCCTACAGGGGAAAAGTTCCTGGTTTTCTCATGTTGCAGTGGGGTCCTCTTGAGTTACGATGGGGACCTCAGAAACCCGCCCCTGTGGCCTCAGGAGAGGCCAGTCTCCCTGCGAGTTGCGAGGGACCTCTGGGGATTCCACCCCACTCTGCACCGGGTCCTCAGTCCTAGTCTGGAGCAGAGGCCAGAGTCGGAGCTTTCCTTGCCAGTGCTGACATGGGACTTGGGTTTCCCCTGGAGCCCCCACAGGGAAGTCAGGCCTCCTCTCACATGGAGACATGCACAGACGCTTTTGTCACAAGCTGCAGCAGCAGTATCAGGCTGCCACTGAGCTGACACAGGGATCTGTGGCTTGCCCCCGAGGTACCTTAGGGATGTCACACGTGCCAGCGTGGCACAAGTCTATCCTCGGGGTGACAGTCGAGTCAGTGCAGGGCAGTCAGGTTCATCAGGAGTGGACGAGGCATTTGGGGGTCTTGGGGAATGGTGGCACGAACCATTCCCTAAGAGAGTCGGTGTTCCTCCCAACTCTCCTGGTGTGAGCGTCTCCTCTTGGGTTGCAAGGGGATCGCTAGGAATCCTTTCCTGACGGCCAGGGAAAGGGATCCTCATCTGGAGCTTAGCAGGGGAAAATGGAGTTCCTCTTGTGTCACGGTGGGACCCTTGGTGTTCCTCTTGAGTGGGGACTGGTGGGTGGGGGAACTTCGTGGGTCACAGCATAGGTGTTAAAGAGCCATTCGAGTTCCAACTGGAAGGGGTGATTTTCCTTGAGACGCCGCAGCAGACAAGCACCTCACCCTGCCTGCAGGGGAGAAGATTCTGGTTTTTCTCGAGTTGCGGTGGGGTCCTCTCGAGTTATGACGGGGACCCTAGGGACTCGCCCCTGTGGCCTCAGGAGAGGTCATTCTCCAAGGGAGTTGCCAGCGGCCTCTGGGGATTCCTCCCCATTGGCGTCTGGTCTTCAGCCTTCGTCTAAAGCTGTGCCTGAGCTTTCCTCGCCCGTGCTGACATGGGTCTAACGGTTCCCCTGGGGCCCCCACAGGGGATTGGGGAGACATGCACTGCCACTTCATATCGAGCTGCAGCAGCAGTGTCAGGCTCCCATTTGAGCCAACAAAGGGATCTGTGGATTGCCCCCGAGGTACCCCAGGGCTGTCACACGTGCCAGCGTGGCGTGAGTCAATCCTCGGGGTGACAGTCGAGGCAGTGCAGGGCAGTCAGGTTCATCTGGATTGTTCGAGGCCTTTGGCGGTCATGGAGAATGGTGGCACAACCCCTGGTGGTCCTCCCCACTCTCCTGGTGCGACTGCTTCCACTTGGAAAGGAAGGGAGCCACGGGAATCCTTTCTTGACGGAGCAGTGAAAGGGACCCTAATCTGGAGCTGAGCAGAAGAAAACGGGGCTCCTCTTGAGTTGCAGCCGGACCCTCGGTGTTCCTCTCGAGTGGTGACAGCTGAGTTGGGGAACTTCGTGGGTCACAGCAAAGGTGTGAAGGAGCCTTTCAAGGTTCAAAAGGCAAGGGGTGATTTTCCCTGAGATGTCACAGCGGACAAGGGCCTCACTCCGCCTGCAGTGGAGAAACTCCCGGTTTTTCTCGAGTTACGGCTGGGTCCTTTTGAGTTATGACGGGGACCCCAGGGACCGCCCTTGTGGCCTCAGGAGAGGCCAATCTCCTAGCATATTGCGAGGGGCATCTGGGGATTCCTCCTCAGTCGGCGCCAGGTTCTCAGTCCTCGTCTGGAGTTGAGTCCACAGCTTGAGCTTCCTGCGCCTGTGCTGATATGTGTCTAAGGGTTCCCCTGGAGCGCCCTCAGGGGAGTCAGGCTTTGTCTCACATAGAGACCTGCCTGGCCACTTTCCTTCCGAGCTGCAGCACCAGTGTCAGGCTCCCAGTCAAGCGGACACAGGGATCTGTGGATTGCCCCCGAGGTACCCCAGGGCTGTCACACGTGCCAGCGTGGCGTGAGTCAATCCTCGGGGTGACAGTCGAGGCAGTGCAGGGCAGTCAGGATCATCTGGAGCGGACGAGGCATTTGGGAGTCTTGGGGAATGGTGACATGAACCTTGGGGTTCCTCCCGACTCTCCTGATGTGAGCACCTCCTCTTGGTTTGCAAGGGGAGCACCAGGAATCCTTTCCCGATGGCCAGGGAAAGGGATCCTCATCTGGAGCTTAGCAGGGGAAAACGGGGCTCCTCTTGTGTCACGCCGGGACCCTCAGTGTTCCTCTCAAGTGGGGACGGGTGGCTCGGGGAACTTAGTCGATCACAGCAAAGGTGTGAAAGAGCCATTCGAGTTCCAAGAGGGAAGGGGTGATTTTCCTTGAGACTTCGCAGTGGGCAAGGGCCTACCCCACCAGCAGCCGAGAAGCTTCCAGTTTTTCTTGAGTTGGAGTGGGGTCCTCTAGAGTTACAACGGGGAACCCAGTGTCCCACCCCAGTGGCCTCAGGGGAGGCCAGTCAGCGTGCAAGTTTCGAGGGGCCTCTGAGGATTCCTCATCAGTCAGCGCCGGTTCCTCAGTCCTCGTCTGGACCTGAGGCCGGAGCCTGAGTTTTCCTCGCCTGTGGTGACATGGGTTTAGGGATTCCCCTGGAGCCCTACAGGGGAGTCAGGCCTCTTCTAGCATGGAGACCTGCATGGCCTCTTTCCTCCCGACTTTCAGCAGCAGTGTCAGGCTCCCTGTCGAGCAGACACAGGGATCTGTGGCTTGCTCTCGAGTTATCCCAGGGCTGTCACACATGCCAGCATGGCACAAATCATACCTCGTGGTGACAGTCAAGGCAGTGCAGGGCAGTCAGATTTATCTGGAGCGGACAAGGCATTTGGGAGTCTTGGGGAATGGTGGCACAAACCCTGGTGTTCCTCCCGAATCTCCTGGTGCGAGCACTTCCTCTTGGTTTGCGAGGGGGAGCGCTGGAAATCCTCTCCTGACGGCCAGCAAAAGGGATCCTCATCTGGAGCTGAACAGGGGAAAACAGGGCTCCTGTGTCACGGCGGGACCCTTGGTGTTCCTCTTTCATGGGGACAGGTGGGTTGAGGTACTTCATGGTCACAGCAAGGGTGTGAAGGAGCCTTTCGAGTTCCAAGAGGGAAGGGTTGATTTCCCTTGAGATGCCACAGTGGACAATGGCCTCACTCCACCGGCACGGAGAAGCTCCTGGTTTTTCTCGTGTGCGGCGGTGTCCTCTCAAGTTATGAAGGGGACCCCAGGGACCCGCCCCTGTGGCCTCAGGAGAGGCCAGTCTCCGTGCGAGTTGAAAGGGCCTCTGGGGTTTCCTCCCCAGTCGGCCCAGGGTCCCCAGTCCTTGTCTGGAGCTGAGGCTGGAGCCTGAGCTTTCCTTGCTCGTGCTGACATGGGTCTTGGGGTTCCCTTGGATCCCCCACAGAGGAGTCAGGCCTCGTCACACATGGAGACGTGCATGGCCGCTTTCTTCCCATGCTGCAGCAACAGTGTCAGGCTCCCTGTCGAGAGGACACAAAGATCTTGGCTTGTCCTCCAGGTACCCCATGGCTGTCACATGTGCCAGCGTGGCATGAGTTCATTTTAGGGATGACAGTCGAGGCAGTGCAGAGCAGTCAGGTTCATCTGGAGTGGACGAGGCATTTGGGGGTCTTTGAGAATGGTGACACGACCCCTGGTGTTCCTCCCCACTCTCCCGGTGCGAGCAGCTCCACTTGGGATGGGAGGGGAGCACCAGGAATCCTTTCCAGACGGAGCAGGGAAAGGCACCCTCATCTGCAGGTGAGCAGGGGAAAACAGGGCTCCTCTTGAGTTGCAGCGGGACTCTCGGTGTTCCTCTCAGGTGGGGACTGGTGTGTCGGGGAACTTCGTGGGTCACAGCATATGTGTGAAGGAGCCATTTGAGTTCCAACTGGAAGGGGTGATTTCCCTTGAGATGCCACAGTGACAGGGGCCTCACCCCACCTGCAGCTGAGAAACTCCTGGTTTTCCTCGAGTTGTGGCAGGGTTTTCTTGAGTTATGAAGGGGATCCACGGACCCGCCCCTGTGGCCTCAGGAGAGGCCATTCTCTTTGCGAGTTGCGAGAAGCCTCTGGGCTCCCCCTCGCCCCCCCATCAGCACTGGGCCCTCAGTCCTGGTCTGGAGCTGAGGCCAGAGCCTGAGCTTTCCTCACCTGTGCTGACATTGGTCTTGGGGATCCCCTGGAGTCTCCACAGGGGAATGAGACCTCATCTCACGTGGAGCTGTGCATGGCCGCTTACCTACTGTAATGCAGCAGCATTGTCAGTCTCCCCAACTAGCAGACATAGGGATCTGTGACTTGCCCTTGAGGTAACCCCGGGCTTTCACATATGCCAGCGTGGCATGAGTTGATTCTCGGGTTGACATTCGAGTCAGTTCTGGGCAGTAAGTTTCATCTGGAGTGGATGAGGCAATTGGGGGTCTTGGCAAATGGCGGCATGACCCCTGGTGTGTCTCCAGACTCTGCTGGTGCAAGCGACAACTCTTGGGATGTGAGGGGTGTGCCGGGAATCCTTTCCCGACAGAGAAGGGACAGGGGCCTTCACCTGGAACTGAGCAGGGAAAAACAGTGCTCCTCATTAGATGCGGTGGGACCCTCGGTGTTCTCTTGAGTGGGCATGGGTGGTTTGGGGAACTTTGTGGGGCACAGCTAGGGTGTGAAGGAGTCTTTCGAGATTCAAGAGGGAAGAGGTGATTGCTCCTGAGACACGGCAGCAGACAAAGGCCTCACACCGCCTGCAAGGGAGGAGCTCCTGGATTTTCTTGAGTTGTGCAGGTTCCTCTCGAGTTATGATGGGGACCTTAGGGACCCGCTTCTGTGGCCTCAGGAGAGGCCTGTCTCCAGGGGAGTTGCGAGGGGCCTCTGCGGATTCCTCCCCACTGGGTG